>CAUZXS010003251.1:0-57500 GCA_963585895.1 Sepioteuthis lessoniana | reverse complement strand
CTTGGAAGGGGAATAATTGTTTGAATTTAAGTTGATATTCCTGAATTTTTTTCTCTGGTTTATTTCATGAAAATTTCCTAACCCATTGATTGATGTGAGGATTTAGATTTAATTTTGGTTTTGATATTGGAAAGTGAAATTATTAGGAGTGAAAAATCAATTGCTGATAAATGTTTTTGTGTGGTATATTTTGGTCGTTACTGCATGCATGTTGATATATAATGCCATTTTGAGGTATTGTTTCAGAGTATTGTGACATTGATTTTCAAATTTTGCTAAGTCCCCTAGTTGCTCCAGGTAGGGACCTGTGGAGCGAATGACTGGTGTATGGTCATAAGGAGTCCAGGTCCCTTGGGAAAAGTATGAATCCAGTTATTCTCCCTCCAGCTATGGATAAATAGTAGGGTAGACTGTGTTCTTCAGCCTTGGTGAGGCAACTAGTCTAGAAGAAGGAAAACTCTGAATTCAAACCTGTTAAACTATGCTTAAAAAATGACCTTGTGTCATATCCTGCCCGAGCGGAGGGGTTGGTAAATATGCATAAGGAGTCCAGGTAAAATATGTTGCTGGAATGACCGGGGTCATGGGGTTTGTGACCTGGATTTTGGAGACCAAGATGTTGGTCCTGTGATGTTTTTAGTTTCCTCAAAGAATTGCAGAAGAGGCCCTATGGTGTTTTTGAATGAGATATGTAATTGTAGTGTATTTTGATGTATGCATGTAGGATAGCCAACCACATTAAGAAAGAATATAAAAATAATTTAGAACAGGGCAATTGTTGCATGATGGAAAGGTCGTCTTTGAAGATGCATTGTGATTGTTGTATTTTTTGCTGTTATCATTGTACATTCTTTGTAAAATGTTGGTGGTGATATAGATGAAGAATGCGAGGAAAATGCCCACCGGTAGACATATTGAAAAATAGGATAAAGGTGTGTTGCATTTTGACCTTTGACAGCGCCACCATATTCCAGCTTCCAACAGGAAGACAACAACATGCGGATGTAAGCAGATCATGTAGGTTAGCACCGGTAACGCATAGGCATTGTGAAATGATGTATGTTATCAATCTTGCAGCCAGCCAGCCAAGAAGCATAAGTGCTAAAAGGGGCCCTGAATATGAATTTAGCACAAAGCAGCTATAGAAGAAATTACGGGTCAATATAGCAGCCCTCCGTGTGTCTCTGTCTCTCTCACACATCTGCAGAAGTTTCAACCCTTTTGAGAAATAAAGTTGAAAGAGTTATATTTTTGGTAAACTAAGTGTTATGGTTTCTTCTTTTCCGCAACTCCATACCCAGAGAGAAGATGGAGCAAATATTACTCGCCTATGGCCTACCCAAAGAAACCATCACAGCCATAATGATGCTATATAAAAAACACAAAAGTAAAAGTCTGCTCCCCGGATGGAGACACAGACTACTTCGATATTGTAGTAGGTATGCTGCAAGGAGACACATTAACCCCATACCTGTTTATTATCTGCCTAGACTACATGCTTAGAACGTCTATTGATAAAATGAAAGATAACAGTTTCAAGCTGGCAAAGGAAAGAAGCAGAAGATACTCCTGAACAAACAGTTACGGACACGGACTACACCGATGACATAGCACTTCTGGCAAATATACCCACCCAAGCTGAAACCCTGCTACATAGTCTGGAATGAGCAACTAGTGGCATAGGCCTCTATGTCAATGCAGACAAGACAGAATACATGTGCTTTAATCAAACAAGTGACATCTCCAAACTAAATGGTAGTTCTCTGAAACTAGTGAACAAGTTAACCTACCTATGAAGCAATGTCTCATCAACCGAAACAGACATCAATATGCGACTAGCAAAGGCATGGACAGCTATTGATAGGCTATCAGTCATATGGAAGTCAGACCTGAACGATAAAATAAAACGCAATTTTTTCCAAGCAGCAGTCATGTCGATACTGCTATATGGATGCACTACATGGATGTTAACTAAATGTATGGAGAAAAAGCTTGATGGCAATTATACAAGAATGCTGCAAGCAATTTTGAACAAGTCCTGGATGCAGCACCCCACAGCTGTATGGCCACATACTACCCATCACAAAAACTATTCAAGTTAGACGAACCAGACATGCAGGACACTGTCAGAGAAGTAGGGATGAATTCATAAGCAACATACTCCTGTGGATCCCTTCACATGAATGAGCAAAGGCTGGAAAACCAGCTAGAACTTATATACAACAGCTCTGTGCTGATACTGGTTGTAGCCTTGAAGACCTACTGGAAGCAATGGACGATAGAGATGGGTAGCAAGAGAGGGTCAGGGAGATCTGTACTGGTGGCACAACATGATGATGATGTCATGGGGACTTCCTTTGGCTAAAAAGCTTTGTTTGACTTACTATTTACTAAATGAAATACAAACAGATTCATTCAGAATTAGAACCTGTTTTGCTGATTCTATTTCCTGAAACACTGACTGTTGTGCTATGTGCCACAGATACTGTTTACTAAATAGTTGATAAGATCACAAATCCCAGGTATTATAGTGCTTATTCTTTTCATGGATTTAATATTAACTAAGGTTAATTTTGTCAAGCATAATGGTTTCCAGACTTTTTCATCTGTCGTCCCCATGGCTATCTGACTAAATGCTTATCTCCACCCCAACTTCTACAACAAGCCAAGCACAAATCTCTCTCTTCTTACTACCCTGTTGGCATGATTTAGATTCCTGTCTGTATCCCCTGCAGAGGAGTAAGAACTGATTTACCCTCCAAAAATTAAAAGACTCCAGTTCTAAGAAATATGGAGTACCTCTTCATTAGCAACACTGATAGTACCTTTTAGGAGTACGTCAATTGGTCAAATGGATTTGTTAAAAAAAATTATTCCTGCCCTGTTGGCTGGGGTGTACAATATACCAACTGTACTTCTGCTGAGAGATAAGACTCCTTGTAATGCTTGAGGAAGAGATTCTGGCAGCTGAGCAATCCATGAGCCAACAAATGAATTAGTGACGTGACTTGCAAAACTCCAGTTGGACCCTTAGTGGGCTACACAGGTGGTCAGGGAGGCCTGGTTCAATCATTCGGCTGGTCATATCAAGCCTTTGAACCTATATGATTATCTTAATCCTATTCTTCAAATTGCACTTGTGGCAAACATGTACTCAACCCTATTTTATCTTTAAGATCCTAGAAGGTGGTGGCTGAATGTCAGTTGTGCTGAAATAACAATACTTGAAACAATTTAAACTATAGGCCCACAAATGATTGCTATTAAATAGAATTATTAGATTTGGTTTCTTTGTTTAATGGCTATTACTGTGTGCAAATAAGTGAGCTCTGGTTTGTCTAAAAATGTTAAACTACAAAATATATGCTTACAATTCAGATATATTTGATATATATACATAAACATGATTTGGCATGAAATAACCCATAAGAGGTTGATATGCCATAAAACCCAACCAACTTTTGTTTAATGGCATATGAACCTTCTGGGATTATTTAATACTAAAACTATCCTTGTAGAAGAACAACAGTGATACTATTTAACCCATACCTGGGGAGGATAAAAAAGATTCATACCTTTCCCAAGAGTGTTAATCTGAAAGTCAATTTACTAGTGTGATTGGAGTTTGAACTTGCTTACTTTAAAGCTGCAGTCCAACACTTTTGCCATTATACCATAGGGACTTGCTAGAAATATTAGTGTTAGATCATTTAACAAAGGATTGGTATTATTTGTGTTTGTTTGATAGCAATACTTAAAACTGTCTCCTGAGTATGACACTAAACTGCATTTGATGGTCAGGTTTCACTCCTGGAGCTTTGGGCAATATTGAGTACCCTTTCATTACCATTACTCTAAGGTCCACTCGGATCCACAGTGGTAATAGGCTTCCATTCATGGGTGAAATAGAACTGTTCAGCTATTTACACGCACAAAGTTTATATTGTGTAAACCTCTAATATTAGGCTAAAATTCAGATTTCAGAAAGTCGCATGGTACATGAGGATATATGGAATATCTGTATAATAACCTATAGTTGTATTTTTTGAAGTCACTTTGATCGTTGATGTTGTGAAATTATTGGTAAGGTTGTTTGTTTTTATTTGTTTCATTGACATAAAATCAATAAGAATTCTAAATTTAATCTTTGTTTATCAGAGACACATATCCTCAATCAAATGCAGAAAAATCTTGAATTACCAAAATCTTACTCCTTTAAGATGTTAACCTTGTCAAACTGTCAGTCATATTGGAACCAGAAATAGCAAACAAGAACCAAATATCAAAATTTGTTCTTATCCTAATTTTCAAGACAGAACATTAGTGCATCATAGTCTTTCCAATTGGCAAGCTCTGACTGTATCCCTTGTAGAGAGTTAAGATTCCCTAGATGTAGATATAGATGTACAATATACATGATTCCTCAACCTCTTGGCATAAAATAGCTGTAGACAAGTTGACATGCCATTAAAATCTATCAGTCAGTCTTCCCAATCAGCCTTGTGTAAGACTAAATATCCCTATCATTTTTTGTCTAACAACTTCTTTTGCTCAAGCTATTTGAGTATTGATTCTTGGTTATTAAAATAAGAAAAAAAACCTGAGTAAAAAATTTAGATTATTTGCTGCTCTCTTGTAGAGTGATTGATGACTATTGATTATTGGTTTTCAATCCTACTTGATGGTTGTCCAGTCGGCTGGGGCTGTAGAATACACTGACTGCACCTCTGCAGAGGAGTAAGACCTCCCCCCAATGAGTGTCCTGTATATGACACTAAACAATCTGATGGTGAGGTTCCAGTAATGCTTTGGGGAATGCGGAGTACCCCTTTATTGTCATTGCTCCCAGGTCCACTCTGGCCCGGCGTGGTAGCACCTGATAAGGACCTATCTATGGGTTAAATAGAACTAACAGCATACTTATGCTAAACTGTTTGACTAAACTGAATAGCTTGAAATAGAAATGTTTTTGACAATTAAACTGTACTTAGATTTAAACTGTGCTTATGCTCAACTGAATTGTTTAACATAGAACAGTTTTGACATTTAGCTGTGCGTAAACAAAATCTGTACTTAACTGAATTAGTTGAATTAGAACTGCCTGACTAAACTGAATAGTTTGAAATAGAAATGTTTTTGACAATTAAACTGTATACTCATGCTAAACTGAATTGTTTGAAATAGAACTGATTATTTGTATAAAAATGGATTTGGTGTTAAATAACCTGCAAAGGTTGATATGCCATAAAATCCAACCAACCAACCTATTTGATGGCAACTGCATCCCTTGTCTATTCCTTGATGAGTCACCAATAAAACAATAGAAGAATCATCTCTCAGTCTTATCTACACCAAAGGATAAACTTGTTCACTATATATTCTATTTGCTCCTTAAATTGTCTTTTGATAACACTTATCATTATAGGAAATAGAATCCTAGATGAGACTGTTGCAATAATGCTTTTGAGAAAGGCATGAATCTGTTTTTCCTCAGCTTGGTGGGACCAGAAGAAATGACTTTATTTTGAGCGAATTTAAGAAACCTGTATATACAAGGTGAGCCAGTTTGCAGGCATCTTGTTGATATTTAATAATTCATACTTATTCTTTTATAAGATAGATCATCTCTCTGATTAAATAAAATGTAAATTCTTCCAAACTGTAACTGCATCAGTACTACTGTATGTCTCTAACCAGACGTCTGAAGAAAAAGCTAGAAGAGAACTACACAAGAATGCTGCATGCTGTTTTTAACCAATCCTGGAAGCAGTACCTTTCAAAACAGCAGCTGTATGGTCACTTGCCTCTGATCTCACATACTATCCAAATACGACAAGACATGTTGGGTACTGCTTGAGGAATAAGAACATATTTATAAGCTCTAGAGAGTTTGGTATCACCTTTTCGTTGCCATTACTCCCAGGTCAATTCTGACCCTGTTAAGGGCCTATCCATGGGACAAATAGATCTATTGGAAATTATTGGTATTAGATAGGAATACTTGAAACCATGTAATAGTGTGCAAACAAATTATCATTATCATATATTAATTATTATTATTATTATTATTATTAAAGAGGAATAGTTACTTGAAACTTTAGAAATTATTTGTATTAAAAATAATTTGTTTAGAAATTATCATTAATTACTTAATATTTGTGTGGAGAAAGAAACAACCAAAAACCTCATTAAATAATCCAGCAAGGGTTATTATGCCATAAAACCAACCAATTCTGCCCTGTCACCTGGAGCTGTAGATTATGTCAACTACACCTCTGCAGAGAGGTAGACCCTCCCCACCCAATCAGGCCACCTGTTGGCCATGAATGGCAACTTGTAATGCTTCATGACAAGATCCTGGTAGCTAAGCAGTTTGTAACCTGGCAACTCAAGTGGTCAAGTGACTTGCAACACTCCATTTTTGCTCTTATGGGGTTAGACAGCTGGTTGAAGCAGCCAATCTGATCAGTCGGCTGGTCACATCAAACTCTAGCACCTATATGAGTGTTCTGACGGTATTCTTTAAGTTGCTCTTGTGGCAAACTCTATTTTTGGCTGAGGGTCAATTGCGCTGAGTGTAATACTTGAAACTATTTAACTTTGTACAAACAAATGAACTCTATCTAGTTTGAAGATAGTTACCAACAAATTATTCACTTACAAATCATATATATATATATATATATATATGTGTGTGTGTATTTAAAAATAGGTAGGTCTAAATAGATAAATTCAAAAAATACAAATCTCTTTGTGGACCTACCTATTTTAAAATATTTTTATTCTCTCTTTGGACCTACAACAAAAATTATATATATATATATATATATATATATATATATATATATATATATATATATATATATAAAGTAAAAGTAAAGTTGGCTACCTTTTCAATAGCTACTACACCAAGGTGTATGTGAGGGTGCTACTCCATTCCCTGGATTGCTCTACTTTACCCCATCAAGTACCATTTTTTGAGTCTTTGGTACGATTCAACCTGGGATTAAACCCTGGTCTCTCACACCATTGGGCCAGGTATATATATGAATAAAATCAGGATTTGCCATTAAATAAACCACAAGCATTTATGTGCCTTTAAAACACCCCCAAACCAAATTTATAGTTTTGCAGAATTTATTGAAGATCATTTGTAAAAGATATAAAATCTAAAATGTCCATTCATGAGTGCTGCATGGTGGGATTGACAGATAATTGATACTTGTTGTCACTTGGATCCTGAATGTTATCATCATCATCATATCGCGCTGGTAGCACGGATATCCCTGACCCTCTCTCGCCACTCCTCCCTATCGTTCATCGCCCTAGGTAGGTCTTCAGGACAACATCCCGTATCCTCACATAGCTGCTGAATGTACGTTCGTGCTGGTCATCCTGCTTTTGTGCGGCCATGTGTGGGAATCCATAAGAGTACATCTCTTATGAGTTCATCTCTGCTTCTCCAGCAGTGTCCTGCATGTCTGGTTCGTCTAACTTGAATAGTTTTCGTGATAGGGGGCAGGTGGCCGTACAGCTGGTGTCTTGTGGGGTGTTGCTGCCAGGACTTGTTCAGGATTGCACGCAGCATTCTTATGTAATTGCCATCTAGCTTCTTCTCCAGCCGTTTTGTTAGCGTCCATGTAGTGCAGCCATATAGCAGTATCGATGTGACCGCTGCCTGGAAGAAACTGCGTTTCATTTTGTCGGTTAGGTCTGTTTTCCATATAATCGATAGCCTATTGATAGCTGTCCATGCTTTCGTTAGCCTCGTTTCGATGTCCTTTTCGGTTGATTCGACGCTGCTTCCTAGGTACGTAAATTTGTCTACTAGTTTAAGAGGGGTTCCTTCTAGAGTGGAGATGTCCCCCGTTTGGTTATAGCACATATATTCCGTTTTGTGTGCATTAACATAGAGGCCTATGCTTGCTGCTGCTCGTTCCAAACTATGCAGAAGTGTTTCGGCTTAGTCAGGTGTATTTGCCAGTATCGCTATGTCATCGGCGTAGTCGGCGTCGGTAATTGTTTTTGCGGGGTACCTTCTGCTTCTTTTCTTCGTCAGTTCAAAGCCATTCTCTTTGATTTTGTCAATCGATGTTCTAAGTACGTAGTCTAGACAAATGATAAAGAGGTACGGGGCCAGCGTGTCCCCTTGTAGTACTCCTGCTACAATGTCAAAGTATTCTGTGTCTCCATCCGGTGATCGTACTTTTACTTTAGTGTTTCTATAGAGAATCGTTATTGCCGCTACGGTTTCTTTAGGTATGCCGTACGCTAGTAGGATTTGTTCCATCTTTCCTCTGTGAATGAAATCGAAAGCCTTGGTAAAGTCGACAAATATTAATGTCGCTTGTAGGTTCTTTGCCCGTACACCTTCAAGGATTCTACGGATGGTTAATATTTGTGAGGTGGTGGATCTATTTCTTTGGAAGCCATTTTGGTTTTTTCTAAGTATGTTGTCGATTTTGGGTTCTATGTGGTTTCGTAGTAGGGCATTGTAGATTTTGGCTGCTATGGATGTAAGTGTTATGCCTCGGTAGTTTTTGGCTAATCCGAGGTCCCCCTTTTTAGGGAAGGGGAGTATGCATCCTTTCATCCATCTATCTATCGGATTTTGATTGTATACTGCGTTGCAGTGTACCATAATACACTGCCAATTTTGTACAGTGACATAATTTATAGAACTTATTGTATTTAGATTGCCTTTTAAGGTGTGCATTTTTCATAAAGTTGATAACAATCAATTTACTTTTGTTCTCAAATCTTTTATCAGCTCCTAACACCTGCAAAAAGTTTAAATCTGCACCCACCAACACTGAATTAGTTGAAATTTGGAACAAATGTTCCCCTTTGTGTGTTAGGAAAGTGTGCTAAATCATTTTGTGTTAGGCCTTACCATTCTGATTTGGTGGGGGGGTAAAAATGTTTCCTGCTTTTGCTTCTAAATTAAGCCTGCACTTAATTTATTCTTATGGCGTCTTTTGGGAACTCCATGGGTTAATTGGAAACATTTACCTACAAGTATAATAGAACGCAACATTTTTAATTATTTATGAGCTACACACATACATATATATCTATCCAAATAATACATTGTGTGGAAATTTTAGGGGTTGCAGATTTTACAAGTCTGACCTCTAACAAATAAAGAGTTTTCAAAGTTCTCTTAGGAATTAAAACAATCAGTATTTGCTTGTAAGGAAAATTGTCACTCCTTGATCAAGTGTGGGAGAGTTCCCAAAGGACTAAATAAGAATGGAAAAACTCTGATACAATTTTAAGATGTTTTAAGGAATTTTTGTGTATATAATCATTTTCTTCCAAAATTATAATTTCGAATGTTTTAAAAGCCCTTTTATAAATCACTAAATGGAACTATTACAGTCATTTGTGCGTTTTTAATTCAAATTTTAAGAAAAAAAGACATGTTTTTGTTTCATGAAGTTAATTTTCAAAAAATTGTAATAACTATAAAAATAAAACAAACAAAAACAAACAAACAAAAAGAATTTCTTTCAAGTTTATACATATATTTAGTGCCAT
This sequence comes from Sepioteuthis lessoniana, assembly GCA_963585895.1. Lineage (NCBI taxonomy): Eukaryota > Metazoa > Mollusca > Cephalopoda > Myopsida > Loliginidae > Sepioteuthis > Sepioteuthis lessoniana. The sequence goes on along the minus strand of CAUZXS010003251.1, from coordinate 47,960 downwards.
CTCCAAATAATCTATGCACTGTTGATAACTCCACATACGGCAATGTTTGCCACTCGTTAAAGACAATCTATCCCTACAAAAAGCAATTTTTTTAAAATTAGTAAAATCAATCTTGTTGGATAGCTTGATAGCACAATGTCAACATTTCGGAGGTCATGAAGCATTAGGATGATTGTCTTTTAATTATAAACTTTCAGTGAAATCCTGTATGTACATAACTACATTTTGGCAGGGTCATATCTTCTAAAGTAGACTTGACTACGTCACAAAAATCTTTGGTGAACTTAAGCATAGTAGATGTTGGAAAAGAATATTATGAAAATTGAAGTGGACCATTTTTCTATAGACTGACTGTAACCTACATAGGTAAAAAGTTGTTGATTTGGGGGGGGGTCATCCATTTTATGACTAATGAATGTTATGATGAATTACAGTCTTATAACAAATAAGATTTTATCAAATTCATCTACTAATGTATTTGTTAGAGGAGACCATTGCTCCTGACTAACTTTTTTTTAACACTGTTCTAGAAAACTTGTCCTAAAACAATTTTAAACACTTTCAAAAAATAAAAATAAAATTTTTTACTTTATCATTTATAATTGTTAAATTGATAAAAACATCATTTAAAACATTTTTGGAAATGATTATTATTTTGGTCTATTTAGTCTTGAAATTGTGGTCTCCTTGCTCTTTTTAAATTTTGATTTTTTTTATTGGTATATAAATTTTGTCAAAAAAGTTAAGTTTATGATATTTTCCCTAGCTCTCTTAGCATGATTTTTAAGAATTTTTCATGCCTTTTTGCTAAAAAAGTCTAAGTGACGCCAACTTTTAAAGAGTCTGAAGAAAACAGTTTCAAACAGACTTAGGAATTTAAATTTTGTTCTAGATTTCTATTAAAAACAAAACAAAAACACAGGAAAATTAGGTGGGGGTTTATGTTGTTGTCATATTTCCTGATTCTAAGTTCTGTGTATCAAAGAAAAAAAATAAAGTGTAATTATTGTAGCTGTCCTGGCTACTCAACCTAAAATATCCACTTTAAAGAAAATACTGAGTCGCTTGTGATATCAGACAACAAAATGTTGTGCATATGTCATGAGAGACCTTTTGTTAGTAACACACAAATTATTTGTCAAAAGGAATTAATTTTACTGGTCTTTTGGAAACAAATTTATAACCACAGGATAAAATACATTATATTTAAAAGTTCCTTTTCAAAGTAAAATGAAGTATTTTATTATTACTTATACTTAATAAAGGAACTTTCTGTGCCCAGAAACCTCTTCACTCAGCTCAGTAAAGAAGCAATGGCTGCCTCCATATAAACACAAAGGTCAAGAACAGATTTAAGGCCAATGGCTCCTGGCTTCAGCTGGGCCACCTTTGGGTAAGCGTCATTGATAAGCATTGTATAGCACTGGACCCCTTGGTCCAGTAAGCTATAATCAGGCATCTGTGTTTGGACTCAGGTTTGTCCTTGTCCAGCTAGGCTTATCAGGCTCACATTGCACAAATAAGCTGATGACCAGCTTTGTCCAGCTGCAGGCTCACATTGCACTAAATGAGCCGATGTCCAGCATAAACCAGTAGGACTCGAGTGTCAGTTCGTGTCTGACCTCCCCTTTCCTTTATTGAGGATATAATCCAACCTTCGGGTCTTTGACCTTGTGTTATGTTCGGTCTGGTGGGAGGCAGAGACAAATATCAAATCTGCAGCTGGGCTCACTAAAGCCCATAGGAGAGGTAGGATCTGTTCCTCTCCCAGCTGCATAGAGTCTGGGTCTTCACCACCAAACCAAACTGCTGAACGTAGGGTCAGTATCCTCACCACCAGCTAAAGCATATGATGTGGAATCCAACACTCTGAAGCCACATTGACACACACCTGGTTAACCAAGGACTGCATAAACCAGGACATCGATCATCCAACCTCTGCAAGCAATGCGTCCACATCATCAACCTTCTCCAGTTACATTTACAACCTAACCATATAGCTACCCCTATCTGCACCAAGCAATGAGACCATCCTTATCTTCTAGATGTGCTGTCACCACAAACTGATAGATAGCTGAGTCTATTACTTTCTACAACACCAACTTTCAACATACAATAAAGACTACATCAATGTGATACAACTGTGATTCTAAACTCATACACTTTTTGTATATGAGTCGTTCAATAAAAATCTAAAATCTAAACTTATATGTCCAGTCCTCTATCAATTAATCACACATGAAACTTACAACTGTTTGCAGGATCAATGCATTCTATCAGGGTTCTGCGACATAATCATTTGAATTTTGTTGTATTTTTTGAGACAAAGTTATTCTTTTTATCTCTTGCTGTTTAGATTCAGATAAAAAAAACCATTGCAGATAGCTGTCTCAGCACAGTACTGTCAACATGTAAAAAAAACTTTCTCATTGATTTGGATTAATCAAAAGAAAGCAAAAAATACCCTAAAATGATGTAAAATTCTGCCAAAAAAAAATTATCCTTTAATAGTTGTTTATTCTAATTTTTTAAAAATTAACTGTTTAGTGGGGTGTTTCCTATGAAGGGGTTCAGTGTTTTCACAACAACAGGACTTCATTAATCTTGAGCCCTGGTGGAGACCTTACTTGTCAATCAACCCTTATATATATGTTTAATGTATTAAAAAATAGGTAAGTTACCAAAAATGACCCATTTAGTTGTTGATGAGATAAAAAGCTATTCATTTTTAAGTTTCAACTTATTTTATCATATCCTTTCCAGTCATTAAGTAGATATGTCTGAACATGAATTGATTCTCATACCATCTGCTTGTTGTTAACAGGTTGGCTAGTAGGTATTTTTAATATAGCTTTGTAAGTATCAACTTTTGATTATGTGGAGGAATTAGTCCTATTTTTAATAAACTATTATATAACCAGAGTGGCAACTAAGATGGCCATATGTCAGCTAAAGACTAAAGATTTTATTTGAAACATTTGTCGATAGCATGACTGATAATCTTTTGACAGAAGTGACAATAATACCTAATGTATTTTATTCAAAATGAATATTTACACTGGTAGATAATCCTAATTGCTAAAAGTTAATCAAAAAGGAATTCAAACTAGATTAAAAAATAAAACAAAAGAAACATTGAAGTAGATTTTTCTTTTTTATAAACACCAATGAAAGTATTAGATAGTAATACTTGATATCATATAACTGTGTGCAAAATTCTCATTAGAAAAAGATATAAACATACAATGAATGCGATTCTCTAACCCGTAGATATAAAATAAGCAGAGATGAGTTGACATGATGTTAAAATCAATCAATCACAGTTAAAATTTATAGACATTTTGAATTTAGTAAAAAGTACCAAATTTGCAATGTTTATTTATATATATATATATATATATACACACACACACACAGTAGCGAGCATAAAGCTCAGAACGATGTTAAGAAAAATTCTAAATGTGAAATAACTTTTTATTTTAAAGCTTCATAGAACATTTTGTCACAGAAAAATAAGGATGTAATGGTAAATTATATAATTCCAAAATATAAAGCTCTATAAACTTATTTTGATAAAGTTATAAGAATAATTATATAGCATTAAAAAAATAGGTGATCAAAAACATCAGAACGATTGACAAAATCATACTATTATAATGGATACATCATATCAAAATGAAAATAGCATTCATAATTCAGTAGTACTTGATTTGTAGACCTTTACTTTCAATAACAGCTGGACATCTTTTGCTACATGAGCGAATTAATGTCTTGCATTTATCAACGGATATTTTCTCCCATTCTCTTTTCAAATTAGTCCATAGTTCTTCAACGTTTCTTGGATTCTTTTCCTTAGCTCTTTCATTTAGTAACTTCCAAACATTCTCAATAGGATTCATGTCTGGGCTTTGCGCAGGCCACTCCATAACAGTAACATACTCCTCAGAAAAAAATGTCTTAATGCCTTGTGTTACACAGTGAAGTCTGTTATCTTGCATAAATACAGCTGGTTGATTAATTGCACTTCTCAAATTAGGTACATGTTTCTTCAATATCTAATTGTATACAGTTGCATTAATTTTACCGTGTAGCCTGACAAGATATCCTGTACCAGCAGCAGAAATCATGCCAAACACCATCACACTTTCTCCTCCAAATTTAATGCTGCTTTTAGTGCACTGGTGAATATCATTCCTTAGGACTGCATCAAACAAACTGTAGCGAGAAAAATCACGCACACAGCAGCTCAAAGCTTGCACAAATATTTCTGCCATGTAAAATGAGATCAGGGAGAGAGAAACAGGCGATTGGGAAGATTGAACTCACATCCTCCCAATCGTGAATCGTGTTTGACATCAGTGCACATGTAAATTACCACATTGTGCGATTGACCCGGATGTGGCACTTTGGCATGATTATATAAGTCCTGCCTGAATGCACCAGAGTCAGAAAGCATTTTGAGTCTTGGCAACGTATGACAAGAGACAAGCTTGGGTGTAGGACTGCTGGAGAAGATTGTTGAGGAAGAAAAAGGAAAATTTTCAGCATAGAAACTCGGCTGTCCACCTTCTATAAAGAAATTGATTCCACATATTCTTTTCTTTCTATTGCTGAGGAGGCATACCATCCACCCCCCTCTTCTTTCACAAACCTTCTCCCATCACAACCAAATAGGTTAAACTTTGACTCACCACTGAAATGGACACAATCCCACTGTTCTTCAGTCCATATGACATGTTCTGTGGCAAATTTCAATAGACTCATTTTGTTCTTTTTAGAAATGTAAAGCTTCATAGAAGCTACTTGACTGTTCAAATTTATTTCATTAAGTCTTTGGGGGGGGGATAGTGTGCCTTGATATTTCAATGCCAAGGTTAACATTAGCTCTTTTAGAGATAGCGGTTGCTGTTGCAAATTGATCCTTTTTTGATTCATTACCAATCTTTCTGTCTTCCCTTGTAGTAGTTTTCCTAAGCCTGCCAGGTGGTTTCTTGGCTTCACAGGACCCAGTCTCAAGTTTTCTTAAAATACTATGAATAACATTTTTAGATTTCCCCACAGTCTTTGAAATATCCCCAATTGAGAGTTTATCTTCATTATGTAACTTGACTATCAGTTTTCTAAGTTCCAATAATGTCACAGATTTTTTCACCATGTTTACAATGCAAAAGCCAGTGAAGAGCTGGTGTAATTTAGTAAAATATTTTATTTAGGGTGAAAATTCTGTTCTGGAATTCTAGAGTGTTTGGAGTCATAGCTTCATAATTATTACTCTCAGTTCCACTTTGACCTAGAAAAGTAGTACCTGTTAGGCTCCTATCTATGGGTCAAGTATATATGAGATAATGTTTAAAATGATTTTGATCTATATTGGCTTTTAAAACAATAATATTGTAACTAAGTTTGAAATTTTTAAAATGATTGAACTTAATCATTAAATTGGTTCTTAAAACATTGATATTGTGATTAATAGTTAATTGAAGATATGTAATTGTCAGGGAATTATAATAATTTTTAATCATTTCGAGTATTTAGACTCGTCTTCATTTTTATATTTACATTTCAGCTGATGTGTCATTTGGCCTTCTTCAGGTGTTTCTTGTCCAACTTGGGAGCCAACACAGAACTTTGAACCCAAATTATTTAATCCATAGGGTAGCTTGTTCTAATTTCATTAACCATGACCAGATACAAGTGTTAAGCTCTGATAAATATTTCTTGTTATTTTTTCTCTGTCGTTAGGATTGAACCTGCAACCTTCAGATAATTTCACTTAGAAGTTCATTTACCAAACACCTATATCCATTATGCTACGTGTCCTGTAAGACAATTCAGAGTGAATTTTTAGGACTTATAAACCTCTATGAATCACTATTTATTATGTTTGATTTTTTTTACCTTAGCTCATATCCCCCCCCCCAAAAAAAAAATCACGATATAAGCTTCACAAGAAACATCTGAAGAAGGTTGAAGGACGCATCAAACAAAACAGTGTGAATATAACCATAAAGATGAAGACAATAGTCCAAATACTCTAGATGATAAAAATTATCAAGCTTCATCTAAAAAATTCAGACAAATTATTATAATAATTATTATTAAATCAGAATGGTTACTTGAAACCATGTAGCTGCTTGCAAATTATTAGTATTAGATAAGAATACTTGAAACCATATAATTGTGTAGAAATTATATAGTGATGTTTTCGTGAAGCTATATTTGTTTAAAAATGATTATTACTGATAATGAATAGTTACTTAAAACTGTATAATTAATTGTAAGAAAGACTTTGGCATTAAATAACCCAATAACAACATTGTTAGATTATGTAAAATAAATTTTGTGTTGTTGTTTATAATAAACAACAACACAAAATTTATTTTACATAATCTAACAATGTTGTTATTGGGTTATTTAATGCCAAAGTCTTTCTTACAATTAATTATACAGTTTTAAGTAACTATTCATTATCAGTAATAATCATTTTTAAACAAATTAACTTAATTTAGTTTTGATCTAAGACTGAGTGTATTCTTCTTAATTTCATTTAACTTCTTCACAACTGACTAAAAAATCATTAAACGTGATTAGATAGTTCTAGGGGCAACACATGGCTTCAATATGTAATTCCATAAATTAATGATTTTATGAATATGAATAAAGGGTTGACCTATACCTGAGATTGACATGCACAAATATGTACAGTATTCAAACATGATTGGAAGGACAAGGAACAACCGTTTGGTTTTTAAAGATTTTCCCTAAATTAATGATTTTATGACCATAAATCAAAATTTGACCTATACACAAAATTGATTTTTATACATAATATGGTACCTTAAAACTAAACTTTTAGAAATTAATTTAAATAAATCTAGTGTTGAATCCATATTGTGTATTTCAATAAACAATTAGTTGTGCATGAAATTTTTTTTTTCTTTAAAACTTAATACTCATATGAAAAGATTAAAGTGATCTGGAAAGTGAAAGTACCAATTGTAAGTTTTTCTGTTTTTGTTTTTATGGATGATTGCTTGAAATATAAATATGATGTTTATTGATTAGTGAAAAAACTGAACAATTTTTTATTATTGCCACAAATTTTAATGAAACTTCAATGGCTTACACATACATAGGAAGTGGTTATTTTTTTTGATCATTGTTGTCCAAGTTTACTTAGTAATTTTCTAAAAAGAAAATTCTCTGAAATACCAAAAACTAGGAAATTTTTTGAACTTACTTTCATTGATTGGATATCCTAATTTGTTATTAGTCCTTTACTAATGGCTTTTAAGCAGTTGTCTGAGTTTGGAAAAGGTCAAATTGTGGCATACAATGATTATGGACTAATTTCTGAGAAGTTTTTTTTTTTTAGAAAATTATGACTTTTTGCTACAATTAAGGAACTTTGACAACAAGGAAAATAATCACTTCCCGTGTGTGTGTGTGTGTGTGTGTGTGTGTAAACCATTAAAGTTTTATCAAAATTTGTGGCAATAATTTAAGAAATGGTTCTTTTTTTTTTCTCAGTCTGGTTATTTTATTTTTATTTTTTAATTGTCCATTACTGTAATTTCGTTTTTGTTTTCATAGATGACTGTTTAAATAAAGTGCCACGTGGGAGGTAGCATAATGTTTAAGTGTAGAAAATGAAATTGATGGACATAATATTCCCATTGAACTAATGAGAAATGCATGAATCTTGTTCTGTTCCATTGCGAGAGTTCTTGTCATTGGTATGTTATAATAGTTGATTAGGAGTTATTCTCTGCTACTGGTACCATGCAAATCCATATTATTACTTATAAAAGTAGATGATACCACAATAACTCTGTAAAGTTATCATAAAGACACAGCATCTCACAAGAGCAACAAACTCATCAACAAAGTTGTAGAAAAGTAACAGATATGATATTGTATAAAAAGAAGCATTTTTAAACAAAACATCAATGTTTTTGGGGGGGTGGGGGTTGTTTAAAAATAAAAAACCTAGAACAGGAAAAATGTAAAAAAAAAATCATTTTTGTAATAGTATCATTATCAGCATGATAGCATCTTCATCATAGTATAACCATCATCATTGTGAGAATATTATATTAATATAATCATCATCAATAGCATAATTACAGTACTAATATCAACAATAAAATAAAGACAGCAAAGATGAAAATGCTATAGTGTTTTCGGGAGGGAGGAGGTTTCAATGAAACAATTGTTGTGGAGGAGGATGGAGCTTCTGGCTTAATTCTAGATCAATCGATTACTGAGGCTTTTCCCCCAGTGGTAGCAGTCATAGTGAATCCATTTTATGAAATAAACCTTCCTCTTTTTAAACCTCTTCAGTTATGAAATCTGCTCTCTCTCTCTCTGTTCTATTTTTTTTAATTCATTTCTTTCGTACAACAAATCCATATGTATATAATGGTGCAATGGATTTATATTTATGTTTGTATATTTGATGCAGTGTGTGTGTGTGTGTGTGTGTAAATATGTGTATATATATATATATATATATATGCAGTGTACATGTAACACTTTTTATATTGAGCACAAATATAGCACTGATTCAAGACAGCTAGAAGAGCTATGTTTGGATCCTCGGCAGTGTATACAAATACCCCAACTTCCTGAAGAAAAGTGGCACTCCGTATCATTAATAATGCCATCATTTTTTTATGGGTACTATGTTAATAACAAAATAATACACTGGTATAGTCAGCAAATGCAAAATAAACAAAGGTCAAATGAAATACAAATTATCATCTTTACATTTAGTTTATTCCTTTTTAAACCTTTGTATATGGTATTTAAAAGTAGGCATGTCATCAGGTAGAAGTATATACAATAATACCATGCATATATATATATAAAGCTGAAAATATGCTTAGAGGTAATCAATATTCAACTAATAAACAATGGTGCCAATTATACATTAGTTTTCACTTCATTTTATATACTTTGATTTCTGTTTATTTAAAACGAGAAATTAAAAAATAAAATAATTATAGTTAAATAAATAAGAAATAAAAAAAAAAAAGAAAAATGCACTATGTATTATTGTAAAAACTTTCAAATCATTGAACAAGAATATTTAAAATTTATTTATTTAAAATAATTTTTTCTAATATAAGATTTTATCACTACATTGGGGATGGGGAGTTCCTATGGCATAGTGGCTAATGTGCTGAACTACCACATCCTAGTGAGTAAGTTTGAACTCCAGTTGTGCTATTATGTTCACTTCTGATTAATATTCTTGGGAAAGGTATAGACCTCCTTATTCTTCCAAATATAGGTTAAACAATATCATTATTGTCCTACAAGGATGGTTTTGGCATTAAATAACTCACGAAGGTTGATATGCCACTAAACCAAACCAAAAAAAACACTGTATTATTTTATTTATTTATTAATTTTTTTCTTTTTTTTTTTTTCTTTTACGATATTCTTGTTCTGTGTTTTCAAGTATTTAAAGTTATATCAATAATATCAGTGTTATTTTTATTTATTTTACCACTGAAAAGACAATTTATGAAAATATCCAGGAATAAAACAAAACACATTGCGAAGTAGACTCATGGTTTTCTCCTAAGAACATGTGAAGTGAATATAAACAACATCAATCAGAATTTAAACTCTGTGGATTCTATTTATACCAACGTGTGTGCATTTAAACAAAAAATCATTTTAGACATATTTTGTTGAATATGAAAAAAAATTTTTTTTTTTTTCTGGATTCACATTTGTAGCAGCTTACTCACTGACAAGATAAAACTTTTAAAATCTTTGTCAAATTTAATGAAACAGAGAGAAAAAGATCTATTACTGATATGGAGTGACCTTTGTTTACAAATATACCAAATGATTTAATTTTATATGGTAGTATTTATCTTGTTTTTATATGATGAAATATAGGTTTCTATATTTAAAAGTAAAATAGAGGTTAAATATTGTATTTTTGGTATCTATTTTATGTGTGAACTCACAACAGTCTGACAAATTGTTTTTGATGTTATCTCTTCAGTCAGTCAAATAATCTTTAAATGTAAAGAATTTAAATGTTCAAATTTGATTACATGTCAGGCCATGTTTACACTTATATCATTCTATTTTGTTTCTCCATTATTATTACTTTGTATATTCTTATACTTATAATTAAACTAATGTAATGTATTATATTCTTTTTTTAGATTTTAAATGGTATTATTTTTTATTTCTTTAAAAAAATTTTTGAGTGAATTTTGATGGGGGATGAGGAGATCTATCACTTAACCTGGTCTGAGAGTACTAATCTAGCGTATCTTGTGCAGAAATAGCTTGGTGGTGCCCATCTCTCTTCAGGTTTGAATTAAGAGTTTTCCTTTTCCTAGGCCAGTTAACATAACAAGATTAAAGAGCCCAATTTAGCATAGTATTTACCCATAGCCATGAGGAGCAGGGGCGGGGAGTGACAGTTAAAAATTCATACATTTTCTAAGTGTATTAGCACTACGGATATTGACTATCCACAGAATCCTTGAAGGCATACAGGCAAAAAATCTACAGGCAACAATACTATTTGTCGACTTTACCAAGGCCTTTGATTGCATTCACAGAGGGAAGATAGAACAAATTCTACTAGCATACAGCATACCAAAAGAGACCGTCGCAGCAATAACGATTCTCTATAGAAACACCAAAGTGAAAGTATGTTCTCCGGATGGAGACACTAACTACTTCAACATAGTAGCCAAAGTACTGCAAGGAGACACACTAGCCCCATACCTCTTTATCATCTGTCTAGACTATGTGCTTAGAACATCGATTGATAAAAATCAAAGAAAACGGCTTCAAGCTGACAAAGAAAAGAAGCAGAAGGTACCCCGCAAAAACAATTACCGACGCCAACTACACCGATGACATAGCAATTCTGGCAAATACATCTGCACAAGCCAAAACACTACTGCATAGTCTGGAACGAGCTGCCGCAGGCATTGGCCTCCATGTCAATGCACACAGAACTGAATACATGTGCTTTAATCAAACAGTCAACATTTACATACGAGGCAGTAGCTCTCTGAAACTTGTAGACAAGTTCACCTACCTAGGAAGCAGTGTCTCATCAACTGAGGCAGCCATCAACACGCGGCTAACAAAGGTATAGACAGCTATCAATAAACTATCGGTCATATGGAAATCAGACCTGACCAATAAAAGGAAACGCAGTTTCTTCCAAGCAGTGGTTGTGTTGATACAACTATATGGATGCACTATATGGACGCTAACTAAATGGATGGAAAAAAAGCTTGACAGCAACTACACAAGAATGCTGAGAGCAATTTTGAACAAGTCCTGGAGGCAACAACCCACAAAGCTCCAACTGTACAGCCACCTACCTCCCATTACAAAAACTATCCAAGTTAGATGAACCAGACATGCAGGACATTGCTGGAGAAGCAGGGACAAGCTTATAAGTGATGTTCTCCTATGGACCCCGTCATATGGCCAAACAAAAGCAGGACAACCAGCTCAAACCTACATGCAGCAGCTCTGTGAGGATACGGGATGTAGCCCTTAGGACCTGCCAGAAGTGATGAACGATAGGGAGGAGTGGCGAGAGAGGGTCAGGAATATCCGTGCTGGCAGCACAACATGATTATTATGATGATGATGATGATTAGCACCATGTAAAAAGATTTGAACTCTAATAGCTGATGATAACTGTATCTCCACGAGTGCCCCTTTTGATAAGTATTCAAATTAATGTCAGCATTTAGATATTAGTTTGATACTTTTATTGAGAAGATTTTTCTGGTTGTTTATGGTGGATAATTGTTTATCTTTTAAACATATCCTCTTCCTTTTTTATTATATAGCTCTTATCATACAAATGTTTTTTTTTATATGAAAGGAACAAGGCACACTCCTTATAATGATAAAATTTCCATTAATTATGCCATTTTTACAGTGATGTAAAATATACTACCTCTTATTGTTCATCCTCAAGTTTTTATTAAGTGTTTCATCTTAAGTGTGTAGTGTCCAAAATCAAAGGCAAGACCTTTTGCCCTTGGAAACCCTAATTGATATATATATATATATATATATATGTCTCATTGTTTACAGTAAAACACTTACTTATCTATCTACCTTTCCTGGAATCAGCTGCTAGAAACTTAAATTTTTGTCAAAAGTGCCTGGAAGTTGCTGGTTTTACTCAGTTACTTTAAATATAGGCAAAAAAAACAATAAATTTAAAGTGATAAAAAACACATTAACATCATTCAAAATTAAGAAAAAAATTAACTTAATTTAATATATTGGATTGTAAATCAACAGCAAAGTTAATTTCAGGTTGCTGCTTGGCTTAGAATATGCTGATTGTATAGCCTTCAGAGGAGTAAGACCCCGCCTCCCTAAAAAAAATTGTGGTCCTGGGTATGACACTAAACTGATGTAGAGGCTCCAATTCTGGAGATCTGGGGAGTATGGAGTTGTCCCTTCTTTGACATTACTCTCAAATCCACTCTGTTAGGGTCCCATCGATGGGTCAAGTAGATCCATTTCAGAATGATTTGTATTAGATAGGACTATGTATAAAGAATAAAATAAAAATTCTTTAAGAAACACAAAAAAATGTAAATATGAATGTATAATGAATGCAAATCCCTAACCTTTAGGCATAAAATAACCTTACACAAGTTGACGTGCTACCTTTTTAAAATCAATTTCAAGTTTTTACCCTAGGGGTTTTTTGATTAATCCAGAAGTTTATCCTCTCTGATTTTTTTTTTCTAATTTTTTTTTTACTAATCATTTCACTTAAAGCTATTTCCTATGATTCTGTTACCACCAACCTACAGTGCCACATGAGTCCACTCATTAAAATATTTGTTTGGCACTCTATGACCATTTTACACAAGTCACTTAATTTGTGTAATGAGAAATATTAAAAGACTTGTTTCTTCTTTTGGTACAAGTCATGTCTTTCTGACTGTTGTCCAAACATCACTTCCAAAGCAGTGCTTGTTTTTCGTTTCCTCTCACTGACAAAGGCAAACAGGATTTGTTTTCCTTCTTGCTCTGTTTCTCCCAAAGGTCCACTCAATGTCATTCTCGGTCTGGTTCTCTTCATTGATATTTGATCAACTCTTTGTGACTCTTTTGATGTATCTTTTTCCAACTTGATCACTCATACACATTCATAACCAACTCATTTCTTCCTACATAATCAATAGTAACCTTAGGACTCAAACTTGCACATACACATAAATCACATTACTAATAGCCATTTCCACCAAAGGCATACTAATCATCATGTTCACTTTGCTTCAGGTAACTGATTAAAAGTATGCAAATATTTTTGAGGAAAAGGAGAAATTCTAATTCTATGAATTTTTTAAAGTTTTGTCCTAATCATTTTTTGTCCTTTTTGTAATTATATTAAGCATCATTTAATGAGTAATACAATTTCTTTTGACTGATTTGTTCAGTACTTTTTGACCTTCTTAGTATTATCTAAATTTTGAAGATTGAATTTTATCTTCATACTTTAAGTTATTTGGACTCGTATACTTATCTTTGTAATGTCAATCTGTGTATATTGGTGAGATCGTTGTATGATTCTCATCCTATACTATCACCCATAAATAAGTACACCCCCAACAATTTTTGATAAAAAGTTGATATTCTTCTAAACCAAAGATACCAGTATTTTATTATTTCTAGTGGAACATTATACAATGAAAAAAGATATTATTAGGTATTATCATGCTGAGGAATATTTGCATTATTTTTTTTTTTTTTTTTCAGTTATTTAAATGTTGGAAAATAAGGTGTGTGTGTATAATAAATATATATATATATATATATATATATATATATATATATATATGGGATGTATTTATTTTTTTTACTGTTATATATTCTTTTTTTTTGGTTACAGAATTTCAATGCTGTAGAGTTTGGTAATAAATAATCTCTAATGATATTTATTTTGATTGTATAATATTCCACTATAAATAATAAAATCCTGGCATCTTTGGTTTTAAAAAAAATTTATAAAAATTGTTAGTGGTGTCGTTATTTAACTAATTTACTAAACAGTTACAATTGTCAACTAGTTTGCTAATTATTATTCTATAATGAAGCATTGATTTATATTTATCTAACTTGGCTTAGTCTGACACAAGGTCATAAGTGAGATGCACCCACTTTGGATCATGCTCACTACAGTTATAATAGTCTGAGAGACAAACTCACTGGCTAGCCTAGTAGAATAAACCAACTGTATCTCTACAGAGAGGTAAGACCCCTACCCCAACATGTGTCCTGGATATGATACTAAACAATCTGATAGTGAGGTTCCAGTAATGCTGGAGCTTTGGGGAAAGTGGAGTACCCCTTCATTGCCATTGCACCCAGGTCCACTTGAACCCAGAGTGGTAGCACCTGATAGGATCCTATCTATGGGTCAAATAGAACTGTTCTGACTTTTAAACTTAGTGCAAACAAATGAGTTATGCTAAACTGAATTGCTTGACATAGAACTATTAATCATTTAACTGTATGTAAACAAATGACTGATGTTTAATTGAATTGTTAGTGTTAAATAGCAATACTTAAAGACAAATGATTAATAGTAAATAGAATTATTCATATTAGATATAAATAAGTGAAACTATTTGTGTGCAAAAAAATGTGCTCAGGCTTGTTTAAAAAATGTTATCTACAAAATTTTTTTAGTAATCATATTTAATATACATGTATAAAAAGGATTTGGGATTTAATATCTTTCAATGCTTGATATGCCATAAAACCAAACCAAACACACTGGCAAGGTGTACGCCTACAAATTCTTTTTTTTTCCTGACCGATAAATGATGAATATTTCAAAATTTTGACCAAAAAATATTGTGTTTTGGGGACCAAGCATCCTAAAATCATTGTCCTCATTTGAATTTGAAGATGTGACCTATAGACCACCCCTAATGAAGATATTGATCCTAAAATTTTAATAATTCTTTTTAAAAATGTCTTTTCAGCAGGAAGATGATGATGAAACAAGGTGTAGTAGTAGTGTTGTGTCTGCTGAACTTGCAAGCAGTGTGGAAGGGCTTGCTGTTTCTGCGGATGATGCAGAGGGTGAAGAAACTTCAAGCTGGATGCACACATCAACAAATACACTCAGTGATGGAGAGGATGTCAATCATCCAGCTTGGCGGAACCATAAAAAACATGTTTTTATTTTAAGTGAAGCTGGGAAACCTGTATATTCAAGGTGAGCCATTTTGCAGGTATCTTATTGATACTAGAATGAATGAAAGGTTTTGCAATATTTTAGTGCATGCATGTTTGCAGTGTGTATATCATGTGACTGCTGCAGTTCAAGCCATGGTAGGTACTCATTGTTGGTAGTATTGTAATAGTTGGTGTGTGGACATATTGTGCATTGCTTCACTCTGTGAAGATGATTTGAAAGTCGCACAGATTAAACGTGTAGCATTGTCTGATTCAAGAACTTATGGTTTATGAGTTCAAACTGGAATGCTGTGCAAGCAATCAAAAATATTTGCTGAGTGAAAGGTGAAGGCGTACTTGATCACAATAGAGTAACCAGATGATTCAAGAAATTTTGCTCAGGTTGCAAGAACCTTGATAATCAGGCAAGGTCAGATAGGCCTGAAAACATAGATTCAGAAGCCATGCTCCAAGCAGTAGACAAATCTGGCAAGTATCACTCAGAGAATATAAGATGAACTTGTCAGTGTGGTTCATCACTTTCAAGAACTTGGCAAATGAATTTGGAGCTGCTGAATTATACCTCATGTTACGAAAATATTGCAAAACTTTTGACTCGTGCTTGTATTTAACAGTTTGTATTTATTCTTTACTTGCATGGAAATGAGGAACAGTTCCTCATCTATATTATTTGATAAAAGAGGCTTGTGCACTAGGGAAAGGAATGAATCTGTCTGCCCTACACTCTATCTGTAGATAAAGTGTAGAACAGACTGTGTTCTTTAGTATTGGTTAGGCAACCAGTCTAGGAGAAAGAAAACTTGTTAGAGGGATTGGGTAAATACGTATATTATCTCTGCATGTTCAAGCTATGACACAAAACTGCTTCTTATGGTGAGGCTCCAGTCCTGGGGCTCTAGGGAGTGTGGTATTACCTCTTCATTGACATTACTCCAAAGTCCACTCTGACTCTGTTAGGGTCCCATCCAAATAGACCTGTTGGAAAATTATTTGTATTAGACAGGAATACTTAAAACCATATAAATGTAAATTATTTGTATCAAGTATAGTTACTTGAATTTATTATTGATTGCTTGGAATTCTTGAAACCATATATATTTGTGTGTAAATTATTAGTATTAAAAAGGAATTCTTGAAACAAAATAAGGGCTCTGTTAGAAATGCTTCGAATATGCTGACTGTATCCCCAGCAAAAGAGTAAGATCCCCTACTCCAACAAAAAAGGGTGTTCTGGATACGACATTCAACTACATCTGATTGTGAGGCTACAGTTCTGGAGATCTAATGAATGTAAAGTACTCCTTCATTGTCATTACTCCCAGGTCCACTCTGACCTAGAGTGATAGTATCTATTGGAGTTCTATCTGTGGGTCAAATCGACATGTTGGATAGGAATATCTATAGGAATATAATTGTGTGCAAAAAAACTTAAAAAATGCACAAAAACTTAAAAATAAACATATAATGAATGTAATTCTCTAACCACTAGGCATAAAATAATCCTAGATGAATTGACATGCTATATTAATCAATCAAAACCATATAACTGTGTGCAAATTATTAGTATTCAAAAGAAATTGTAATGAACGAGATGACTTACCTCCTGCAAAAGGTATCTGTTTGGTGCGTCAAATTTCTTTAAGAGCTCGCAGCCGCCATTAAAAGGCAAATTTATAAGTTGTGGTCTCATTTTGTCTCATTTGGGGCGTGAACGCGGCAGTGCCTATGCAAATTCGTGCCTACCTTCATTGCATGTAAAGCAGGTAATTTTGTCAGTTGGCAGAGCATGCTTTAAAGCAAAATATGTTATTGGCTCTACTGAATGTGTATGTAAAGGAGAAAGGAGTTCGCACAAAACTTATTTGATGCCATAACACAAAAAGGGGAGTTTATTTTCTAACAAAATAGCAGTCTGTCTGGACCAACTGCCTGGCAATTTTGGATTAAGATTGTCTCTGAACAGAGGCCGCTTTGAAAGTGAATAATGGAATCAATTTCACATTTCCATTTACATCTACTCTCAGCAACTTACTATAGGAATACTTGATGTCATATCCCTGTAAGTAATTTGTGTCAATGAGAGTCACTTGAAGCTATAGTTATTTAATAAAAATTATCATTAATGATTTGAAACCATATAGTTGCTTGCAAAAAAAGTCTGACTTTGTTATTAGATAACCCAACAAAGGCTGACATGTTGCAAAACCAATCAAACAACCTATGAAAATCTTTATTTGTACTTTGTTTTAATTTAGCTGTCATTTTCTATGTGTGTGTGTGTGTATATATATATATATATATATATATATATATATATATATATCACGAAAACTATTCAAGTTAGACGAGCCAGACATGCAGGACACTGCTGGAGAAGCAGGGACGAACTCATAAGTGATGTACTCTTATGGACCCCCACACATGGCCGTGCAAAAGCAGGACGACCAGCACAAACATACATCCAGCTGCTATGTGAGGATACGGGATGTTGTCCTGAAGACCTACCTAGGGCGATGAACGATAGGGAGGAGTGGCGAGAGAGGGTCAGGGATATCCGTGCTACCAGCGCGATATGATGATGATATATATTGTAGAAGATGGCTTACTCCGTGTGGCAAACCGAGTATGTATATGCCTGGTGTGCAAAATGAGTGGTAGGCTCAAGGAAAGAAAAAACAAAAAAAACATGGCCGCTGTAACTCCTTAATTTAAGATAAAATGCTGTCTCAAGTGATTAGAATTTGCAAAAGTAACAGAAAGTTGTACAAAGTGGAGACATTTTTTGTTCTGTGAGCGCTAATGAACAAAGGGAGACTGCTGTGAAAGTGTATAATTGGATCCATTTCACTCAGTTTGATTTCAAGCTATTTTTGTATCTGCATTTGGACCCTCAGTGGTTGAGTGGCATGGTATGTACATTCATGCAAGGCTTACCAGACCATGTTAAATGTCTCCTTCGTGCCCTAACTTGGACGAACGAATTATCCATTGACAAGCTGTTGGTCTGAGCTCGAGCAATCATAAAAGATGAAGAAATCTAGGAGGGTCTGGCTGTTGTGGTGGTACGAACTACATTGTATGAAACAAGGAAGTTTCCTTCTGAGAATCCCTATGGCTCCATATCTTCCCATCATTGCAATGGTCCCAATCATTTTGCAAAAGACTGCATATTGGAAGGTGGAAACCCCGGATATGATGGGACAAGTGTGATGTGATGGACTATATATCCCACAATTGTCTGGAAATAAGCCAGGGGAATAGGCCTTCACACTAGCCTACTTCCTGAGTCCTATATGAAGGTGACATTACCCACAATTGCCATGTGCATCAATGGAATTAGGAGTCTGGCCTTGCTAGATACAGGCTGTTTGCAGTCGCTTGTGAGCTGACTGCTTTGTAACTCTTGGAAGAGGAAAGAAGCGGATGTGCTCTCTGTTCATGAAAGAACTTTTAGGTGCTCTGGGGTAGGACTTGTTCAACTTGATGAGAGCAACAGGTGTCTTATCAATTTTGAGGTTCTGGTTATGGACGGAAAATTGCTAGGATTCAATTTGCTGCTCAGATTTGATGCCATCAAGAAGTTGGGAGGAGTATGTGTGACCAGTGATGGGACTGTGAGCTTTTCTCAACTTGACCGAAACTTGTGCACAGCCATTACCATCACTGAGCCTTTCATGTGAAGTATGACTAGAACAGGAGGATCTGGGTTATGTCTTGGAAGTGATCTGGCAACATGCCGCCAGCTATACTATAAAACAAGCTAGCAGAATATCCTACTCTTAAACGGCTTCAAGAGGAGTATGATTGCAAGCTGTCGACCTGGATAGATAACAACTGGCTACTCCTATACCCTGAGGATGAGTTTAGACCCTCAAAAGGTCTAACTCCTCTGATGGCCATACTGCAGACAAACAAGCAGAAAGTTTGGCCTGTTATAGATTAATGTGAGCTCAGTGAACATGTGGACACATACACTGCCAGTGCAAATGTGTGCACTCAGAAGTTGAAAGAGAGGAGATAGTAAGGGTTGAATATCACTTTACTGGATTTGTGCCAGACATATCTACAAATTGATGTTGACAAATCTTTGTGGCTATTCTAAATGGTGAAGATTAGGGCAACAATATTGCCTCATCCGCTTGGGATTCAGGTTGAACATAACATCTCAAATCATGTTGTCTATTGTCAACGCTGTGATCAGACTAGATGAAGTCATCAACGGCACCACCTTTTCATATACTGACAATATATTCATCAATGAGAGTATATGTCCTGCAGCCTGTGCGGAGGCGCATCTTAAACAATTTGGATTGACAAATAAAGAACCTGAACTACTTAAGAATGGCGCTCGTTTGTTAGGTTTGCATATCTGGGAGGAGCATGAAAGATTGCAATGTGAAGGTGAGCTTCCAATGGCACTCAACATACTCACCCATTGGAGCATCTTTTGGAAAATTGACTGGGCACTTACTTTTGTATGGCTGGCTCTGTGTTGCAGCTGCGTTTGTGAAGTGTAGAATGGATGGGATGATGAAGTACAAGCATACTCTGTACTTTGTAAGGATGTCAGACCTGGGGTCCCTAAAGCAGCATTCTGAGAATTGGTCAGAAACTGTGACAAGTATCAATCCATAGATCTAGCTCTTGTGCATTGGAAGATGGACAGGCTAGATGTGCATAAGAATTGGAGCAGTGTCAGAATGGATGTGACCCACTTTAGGAGCCAGCATTACCTAACGCTAAAAGATTGAAGTCCCAGTCAATTTGCCATTTGAAGGCTGTTGTTATGCCAAGACTCTGCTAGCATCATCCCAGAGGACCATCTGTTGAACTGCTTACCAAAAATGGCACAGTATTTTGTGGAGATATGTTCACAAAATTTGCTGAGGTCTGGGCATCTGGATGAGATTTTGGTGCGCCTGTATACCCACAGGTAATAGAATAGTAGAGAGATCTCACCATACCATCAAGTGCATTGCTGCAAGGTCACAGTCCTCAATCATGGAATTGCCCAGTCGGCTGGGGCTGTAGTATACACTGACTGCTTCTCTGCAGAGCGGTAAGACCTCCCCCCACTCCCTACTAGTGTCCTGGATATGACACTAAACAATCTGATGGTGAGGTTCCTGTAATGCTGGAGCTTTGGGGAATGTGGAATACCCCTTCATTACCATCATTCCCTGGTCCACTCTGGCCTGGAGTGGTAGCACTTGATAAGGGTCCTATCTATGGGTTTAGTAGAACGAAACCATAGTTTGAGTTGACTGTTTTTGCAGTTAAACTGCGTATTTATGCTCAACTGAATTGTTTAAAATAGAACTGTGTTGATATTTAAACTGTGTACTTATCTAAACTGAATTGCTTGAAATAGAACTGTTTTGATGTTGTATAGTCACACAATAACCATGACCATGATTAACTATACAAACACATGATACATATACATATACATGCAGAATACATATTGACGCAATAATAAAGACAAGCAAAGACTTCTTTAAAAAAATATACTTTTCACTTTATTGCAAGGGTTCAAAAAGGGTTACTCAAGGTTTTACTGTGTGAGGAAGTTGGAGACCAAATAGAACTGCAACATATTGACCCCCACTCTTATGGCCATCAGCGTTGTGTCTTTCTCGTTCTCTAGGACTGCTCAACTGGGGGGCCTGAGGGCCCACTCTGCTGGGTGCGGGTTTTCTCTACCGCATCTTGTCACCAACGGGTCTGGTTTCCAAAACTAACTGACTTCCTGTCTTCATCGAGTTATATAATAGTTCCATCACCCACTCAATCTTTGGAATGGTATGTTTGATTGTCATCGAGTGGAAATAACTGTCATGCAGTTCACAGGTCACTCTCTTCCGGTGCATCAGTCTATGACTGTACCATGGGATTTTACCTTGTCCCATATTGTCAGCCAAGCCCGCCTATGCGATTTCTTCCCATAACTGCCCTGCTGTCTTTGGAATGGCATGTTTGGCCGGGTCGAAGGTCAATATACAACATTGACATCTAAACTGTATATTTGTGCTAAACTGAATTATCTGAAATAAAACTGTTTTGACATTAACTCTGTGTATTGCCCATTCGGCTGAGGCTGTAGAATACACCGACTGCACCTCTGCAGAGGGATAAGACCTTTCCAATGAGTGGCCTGGATGTGACACTAAACAATCTGATGGTGAAGTTCCAGTGGAGCAAGGCGAAGCACCCCTTCATTGCCTTTGCTCCCAGGTCCACTCAAGCCCAGAATGGTAGCACCTAATAGGGCCCTATCTATGGGTGAAATAGAACTAACTGCATACTTATGCTAAACTGAATTGTTTGAATTAAAACTGTTTGACTAAATGGAATAGCTTGGAATACGAATGTTTTTGACAATTAAACTGTACTTACATTTAAACTGTGTGCTTACACTAAACGGAATTGTTTTATATAGAACTGTTTTGACATTCAACTGTGTGTAAACAAAATCTGTACTTATACTAAACTGAATTGTTTGTATTAGAACTGTTTGAATAGATTGAAATAGAAATGTTTTTGACCAACTGTGTACTCATGCTAAACTAAATTGTTTGAAATAGAACTGACTATTTGCATAAAAATGGATTTGGCGTTAAATAACCTACAAAGGTTGATATACCATAAAACCCAAACAACAAACCAATCAATCATGGAAGCAGTATATTGGTACGACGTAACTTCAAGAGATGACATCATAGCTCCAACAAACAAGCCAACTCAATACACACATACCAGGCCTGCATAAAGAGCATCTATGTTGCATCACACATAAACCCACAGATCCTTGAATCTACAAAGTATATGTGGTGTGTGTAAAGACCCCACATGATGGATGTTCTAAACAATTCAAAAAAGGAATGGTGACTAGGGTCTATAGCCCACATTCAATTCTTGTCAATGTTGTGTTGCGCCATATTAGAGACAGAGATCTGCTTTGTCAGAAAATGCCAGCAGTGATTGGTTGTGTGAGAGCAACTCATGTGCTGCTGTTTTTAAGTGCAGGGCCAGATGATTCACTTGTGAAGATGACAATGATGGTGCCAACAAAGAGAGAGGCCAAATGAGCACATCTGGAGAAGAGATGGG
Source organism: Sepioteuthis lessoniana (assembly GCA_963585895.1). Taxonomy (NCBI): domain Eukaryota; kingdom Metazoa; phylum Mollusca; class Cephalopoda; order Myopsida; family Loliginidae; genus Sepioteuthis; species Sepioteuthis lessoniana. The sequence continues at coordinate 25,610 of CAUZXS010003251.1, read as the reverse complement.
TGGATCCCATCCACCTTTTCATAGACGCACTCGACAATGGTGACCGCCATCTCCATGTCATTTTTGTGATCAGGGATCAGAGAAGAGTGTAGAAGAGAAGATGGCATACCCCTATGACAAAGCAAGTACGTATATGCCTATTGTGCAAAATGAGTGGTAGGCTTAAGTAGAAGAAAAAAGAAGAAACGTGGCCACCTTAACACCTCAATTTAATATAAAACGCTGTGTTGTACAAGGAGAATTTGCAAGAGAAAGGAAAGGTTGTACAAGTGGAGACATTTTTTGTTAGAGGAGATTAGTTCTTTGAGTGCAATACTGAACAAAGGGAGACCACTATAAAAGTGATTACTTGGATCTATTTCACTCAGTTTGATTTTATATATATGTGTGTGTGTGTGTGTACACACACACACACACACATCATATATACTTGTGTACTGAAAGACTTTTTAAGGTCAAATTTTTACCTAAAAAACAAGGGGGCTATTCATTACACTAGATATATTTTTGTATGAATTTCTGGATATCATAAACCTAACGTCTTCAGCAACCATTCAGCAAAAAAAAAAAAAAAAACATGCAATGATAACAGCAAAATTGCAATATAAGCACTGGTAAAAATGGTTGCTGAAGACATTAGGTTTATAATACCCAGAAATTCATTCACAGATATCCTCAAGGACACATGTCACAGTGGACAAAGGCGTTGGTTAGATCCAGTGACATACCCAAAAGAGTGTGAGTTCAATACCCGGTAAAGGCAGTGGAGAACTTTCAGAGGGGAAATTGACTGATAACTGACATCCATTAAACATGGCTCGTGGAACTAGAACAGTCTACCCTGGTGAGCAAACTTATTCGACATTCCGACCACCTGAAGAAGGCTGGCGTGTACAATGGCTGAAACGTTGTGATAAACATGGCGACAATAGTCCGAAAAATGTAAATAGTGTACATAATACCTCATCTCAGAAATATAGACAGTAAAGTTTTTACTTTACATTTTTTATTTATAACACCTGTGCATATATGTACAAATATTATAAATAGTAAACTAAGTTTCATAAAAACTTTATTATCTTAACTAAAAGCCATTGCTTATGCATTGATTTGATTGTATGACAGTTGTTTTGAAAGTATAAATAAGTGTTTGAATGTTTTCCCTTTATGTCATTGGATGTTGAAATATTTTTGTAGCCTCATATAGCCAAAAGTTAGAGGTCGTTTATTATATGCAATATATGATAAAACCACCTTAGGGATAGTTCATTACTCCAGTATATGGTATATTATATACACACATTTATAGATCTATAGCCTAACAATGAAAAATGCATTTATTTCAGATGACAAATACATTTTTTCAATTACTCCTTCCTTTTCAATAGACCTTATTTAGTGGTAGTTATTAATCACATAGATTGAACATTATACAATGAAGATTTCATGCTACAGCCTTATTGATTCACTGTCATATATCTGTCTGTACATGTATATTTTTAAATTCTTCTTTTCTAGGTTTGGTAATGAAGATAATTTGGTAACACTTATGGGCCTAATGCAAGCACTTGTGTCATTTGTATCGAACTCTGAGAATGATATAATCCGGTGTATTGTGGCTGGAAACCATCGGTATGTGTTTCTTATCCGGGAGCACTTGATCCTGGTTGGTGTTTCCCAGGGTCCAGACTCAGCCCATCAGCTTCTCCTTCAGCTCTCCTATGTGTACAACCAAATCATCAGTGTCCTTACCCTCAGCCAACTCAGCAAAATCTTTAGGCAGAGACGTAACTTTGACTTGCGGCGACTTCTCAGTGGTGCTGAGAAATTTATTGATAACTTATTGAATATGATGGACAGTGAGCCGGGATTTTTGCTAGGAGCTGTTCGATGCCTTCCTCTGGACGGATCCATCCGTGATTCTATTGCACAAACGATATGTCAACATTGTAAAGTTAAGGTAAGATAATTTTCATTTATTTATTTATTTTCTGGAATGAAACTAAAATGTAATACTCCCAGAAAATTTAGTGGCCATAACTCTGTCTTTAAGATATATGATGATAGACTAAAAAAAACATTTGGGGAATTTATTATAAGATGAGGATTTTTTATGTAATTAACTTTTATGAACTCTTATTTCATAGATGGGGAGTCCCCATGATATCATGGCTAATGTGTTGGACTGCAATTTTGTAGTAGTTAGTTTGAATTCTAGTCGTATTATTATGTTCACTTTTTGACTAATACTCCTAGAAAAGGTTTGAATTCCCTTATGCCTCCAGTTATAGGTTAAATACTACCACAACTTTTCTTCTGTAAGGATGGTTTGGTATTAAATATACTATGAAGGTTCTGAACTGTTGACTGGGCTTGTAGAATATGCCAACTACATCTCTGCAGAGGAGTAAAACCTCAACATTGAGTGTCCGGGATGATGCTTAATCATCTGAAGATGAAGTACCAGGGCTGGAGCTTTGGGAAATGTATGGAAAGAAAAGGGAAACCATCGGCCCTTGTGGGATCAAGCTGAAATAATTGACAGGGAAGAACACTGAAATATAAGATATCTCAAAGAAGTGGCACACATGTTAGGCAGTGACTTGTTGAGTAGACCAAGTATAGAAATAAATACAATTTGGCAACCATTAATCAAAAAGCTTCATAAAAAATTTTTTTTTTAATTCCAACATGAGCTATGGTAATAAAAAGAAAAAAACAACATAGAGACAATAGTCCCAAAAAGTCACTCTGAATTGTCCGGCAAAGACACATGGCATAGTGGATACAGTGTTTAGTTAGAAAGTGCGTTTGAATGAAATCATCTGGAGGTTGCAGGTTCAATCCCAACCATAAGTAAGACTAACAAGGAACACTTACTGTAACTTAACACTTGTACCTGGTCATGGTTAACAGAATTGGGACAGTCTACTCCTGTGGTTCAAATAAAGGGTTCACTTTGAGATTCTGTGTGAACTCTCAAGTTCAACATGAAACACCTGAAGAAAGCCTGAGGACATATCAGCCAAAAGATTGTGATTATAACGATAGGTCAACAATCTGAATATTCTAAGTAATAATTATCAAGCTTCATCTCAGAAATTTAAACAAATAAGAGCTGTTAGTTTTAGAGAGCAATACTTGAAACCATTTAACTGTGTGCAAACAAATGAGGTTTAACTCATTTAAAAATAAAGTTACCTACAAATTATTTGCTTACAAATGAGATATATATATATATATATAAAAAACAGGATTTGACATTGAATAACCCATAAGGATTGATATGCCATAAAACTCAAACTAAACCAAACCTTGATATGCCATAAAAAAAAAAGAAACCAAACTCATTGATTTTTTTTTTTTTTAATTAGATTTTTTCGTTCCTTTTTAGGAAGAAAAATTTTAAAATGAAAATGTTGATTGCTTTACCAAAATTGGCTACTTTCTCTTTTCAGGATTTAGTTTTTGCTTTAATAATTGCCAGCAGTCAGCTTGTAACGTTAGTACGAATGAAGAAATATTATTTGCATCCTGTGGACTTGCATCTTATCATCAATCTTGTCAATGCATCCGAGTCTTTCAAAGCTGCAGAGTCCTGGACTCCAATTTGTTTGCCAAAATTTGATTCAAGGTTAGTCATATTCCCATGAATGAATTTCTTTCTATTGGAAACTGTGATATATTAAACAGTAATACAAAAAATAAACTTGTAAAAAGTATCAAGTCCCAAATCAAAGATTATCCAATTCCGTTTAGCATTAAATCCAGAAAAGGACAAACTTCCAAATAGGCAGATCCAACTAGTAAGTCCAACATGGGCTAGATGTCTTTTTTCTTGCAGGAAACATTGTATTAAATAGCTTACATGAGTTAGGTACTTTATAATAATTAGAAGATTCATTTTTTTCTAGAATGCAATGTTGGTTATTTATTTCAGACAGGAAATTGTTTATAGCTTATACCAAAGATAATCCAACACTCTCTCCTCTTTTTTCCTTTTTTTTTCTTTATCGTGTAATGAATAAAGATATCTGATTTAATTACAAAATCATTTTCTTGGAATTGGTAACTTGCATTACCATTGTCTTCAAACCCTCTTCCTATTTATTGTAGCCTCTCTTTCTTACCATTCTTTTCCTATTTACTGGGAGCACATTGTGGGCCTGTGTAGTGTAGTTACTCATAATTGCTGTGTCAGTGATGGCTAACCATTACATAAGGAGAGAAGTACTAAAAATACTCACCCCAAGTGTTAGGACCTACTGTCACGTGATAGCTCACAGAGACGAAGAGGTAAGACTGATACTATCCTCCCGTATTGAATTAGAGTATCAAGCAGTCAAAAAGTGACCGTTAAGAGAGAATGTGGGTCACAGAGGAGATAGACCAGATGTTCATACTTAGTGACCTCAGGTCGCCGGACATCGGAAGGGGAAAGAGAGAGAGAAGCCAAATGATTGGCTGGGACCCCAAAACGGAAGTGGGGTTCCCTTCCCCTCAGCGGAAGTAAAGGACAAAAAAGGTAGTTTTTTGAGCAAGGCTCATGGCAGACGGACCATAGCCATTTTACTCCGGGCTGAAGACAAAAGATTAGCTGAGACACGAAGGACTCCAAATCCTTCAAGCCAGTATTAAAAACAGAACAAAGTCTAGTAGCCCGTGAAAGAAGAAAATTCTCCAGTGGAACCCCGTCGAAAATAAGATAAGTAATTTTGGGGACATTTTTCCTTTACACCCAAATTTCGTTTACCACTCTCTCTCTCTCTCAATTTGAAGAAGGACAAAAGTCAGAAAAGACGTTTATATTCATGGACTATCCAATTATATGTTTTGACACTCTGAACGTATATATATATAACCGTAGTAAAGAACCTATGTATTTTCATTTTACCATGTGGTCTATGTTGTTATTTCATGCTTTCCTTTCAGCTTCTATTTGCCTTATATTATCTTGCTTAGAACTGTCCTATTAATTCCTAAAGTATCACACGGGAAACCGGAGTTGCCGACTACAACAATATTAATATTATTACGACTAAGACCTATAGGCCCGTATTCTTCTGTTATCTAAGGGAAAGAAGTTTAGCGGCCTGGTGGGTGTGTGATAGTGTGAAATTTTGGACCCCTTTGCCAGCGGCGGTCAGTCTGGCCCTAAATTATTCCCTCATGTAATATGCCAGTTCTTATATGCCTGAGAGAAGAACTCTGAACAGGACTTATTCTGTTGGGGATCAAGTGCCAACCTGCCCCGTCTCCACACGTGCGAAAATAAAGTCCCGTTTTGGGATTTTAGTCAATTTCGCGTCACACCTACATTGCTTTATCATTTCCATTCAGTCTCTGAGGCCATAGAAGTAGGCAGGAATGAATAACAAACACAATATGAAGTGTGGAACTGTCTCCCATATCTTGGAATTGTTCCTCATTCTCTGTTCATGTGAGCACTTGTCTTCTCTTACCCCAGCTATCAAAAGAGTTTGAATTGAGAAATCCCATCTTTTACTGGAGTTCACTGAAACCCTCACCACACACACACACACACACACACACACACACACTTTCACCTTGAGTGGGTGGCACCATCTAGCCAGCCCCTGCCATTACTCAGATGACTGATTGCTGGTGACCTCAACTGTTTTCAGTTTGGGGTGCTTGAGCAAACATTTTGTTACACTTAGCCCACTGGATGGGATGTTAAACTTTGTCAACTCAGTTGCTGGCTTTTATTTGATAATTTATCTATTCATATAATTAAACATAAGTAAAATGCTCATCTATATATTTTTTAAATTATGCAAATATTCTGCTCTATTCAATGTGTGATGTAATGGTTGTTGTAGGAGATGGACATGGTGGTCTGAGTTCAAATTTTGGATGAGGCTGTTTCATTTCACACTCATACACTTGAGAAAGGTCCATCTCTTCTCCCAACAGCTATGTTAGGGTACATGGACTCTTTATCCTTGTTTCACCTACTGGTCTAAGAGAAGGAAAACTCTGAATTTAATCTAACTGTACTTTGCTTAAAAAGAAAAAAATCTGACCTCATATCCATCTTGATCATAGTGAAGGAATTGAGTAAGTACAAGGATCATTAAATAAGTTTCTGGACTTTTTTCGTATGGGCACTTTTATTGATAGTACACGCATGAAACTCTTGTCCCCTTTGAAGTAATCTCCTCTGGCTGCAATGCACTTGTTGTACTGTTCCAACAACTTCTGGAAGGCCCCATGGAAGTCCTCTTGTATGAGCATGACAATGACCTTCGTCACAGCCTCTTTCATCTCAATTGTCTCTCAATGACAGCCTCTGAGCTTATGAAATAACCAAAAGTCACAGGGAGCAAGGTCTGGACTATAAGGAGGCTGAGGAACTGTCTTGATGCCCATCTTGGTCAAATAGTCTGTGACAAGGATGGAGTTGTGGACTGGTGCATTGTCCTGGTGGAAATGCCACTGACCCGATTTGAAGAGTGCTGGCCTTTTCCGACGGAATCTCTTCCTGAACTCCCTTAAAACCTCAACATAGTAACCCTAACCATAACCCTTTGGCCAATCAACTGTGGTGTATTGACTTCCTTACTCCTCTCTCACCTCTCATCATCCCTCACTGACTCTCTGCCTTCCTTGAATCTCTTATGCCACTCAAAAACTGATGTTCAATTCATACAAGATGCTCCAAAAGCAGTCTGAAGCATTCCATACGTTTCTGTGCCAATTTTTCCAAGTTTAAAACACAATTTTATTGCATATCATTCTTCTAAAGTGTCCTCACGTCCAGATTGCATTTTTGAAATTCATCAGCTGTGACAATCAGGCTTTAGCAGGGTGTATTCCAATTGCTGCTGGAGCTGTTCATTTGAACCTGAAATCATAAAAATTGGTCAGTCATCTTATAAGATGTATAGCGATAACATAGTGAATTTTCAAGAGTCTACAACAATTTTAAATGCCTGTACAAAAAAAGTCTAGAAACTTATTGAAGGCACCACATATATCTAACACTGTATTTAATGACAGGGAGATTGCCCAATCAGCTGGGGCTGTAGTATACACCGACTGCTTCTCTGCAGAGGGGTAAGACCCCCCCCCCAAACTCCAAACTAATGTCCTGATTATGACACTAAACAATCTGATGAGGAGGTTCCAGTAATGCTAGAGCTTTTGGAATGTGGAGTACCCCTTCATTTCCATCACCCACTGGGTCCACTCTGGCCTGGAGTGGTAGCATTTGATAAGGTCCTATCTATGGCTCAAATAGAACTAAACTGTGTACTTACGCTAAACTGAATTGCTTGAAAAAGAACTGTTTTTAACATTGAAACTGTGTATTTGTGTTTAACTGAATTGTTTGAAATTTAACTGTTTGTAAATAAAAACTATACTTATACTAAACTAAACTGTTTGAAATTTAATTTGTCATTAAATGACCCAAAAAGGGTTGATACACCATAAAGCAAAACAAAACAACCAACCTACCAGACAGGGAAATTTTATGGGTAGGAGTGAGATAATGTTACCTTGTGGCACTGTTGGGATTTTGAGATGAACAACTTGGGCAGTTTTATGAAATAAACAAGAGAGATCATTGGGATCTGTTCCCATTTCATAAAGACATGAACCACATCCATATCAGTGAAAGGTCTTGTTATAAGGGTAGTGTGTTTAGCAAATGAACATAATGAATTACTCTAATAAAATGTAGCTTAATATTGTAACAGAAGAGTCTTCCATGTAACTGTGATAAAAGGTTTATGCTAAAATGAGTTATCTTTAAAAAAATTTCCAATAGAAAACAAATAACAGGAGGTGGACTTGTTTTAGGGTCCCATCTATGGGTCAAAAAGAACTGTTTAACCATTGAACTGTGTGTGAATAAATGATTGATGTTAGATTGAATTGTTAGTGTTACATAGCAATATTTTGAACATTTTAACTGTGTGCAAACAAATGATTAATACTAAATGGAATTATTCATATTAGATAGAATACCTGAAATCATTTAACTACGTGTAAATAAATGAGCTCTTGCTTGTTTAAAATGTTTACCTCCTAACTATTCATTAACAAATCATATATTTAATATATATGTATAAACAGGATTTGACATAAGGTAACTTACAAGAATTGATATGCCATAAACCAGCCTATAATTTACAAATTATTATGTGCATAATAATTTTGTATGCAAATGTTTTTAGATTTTTTTTTTTTTTTTTTTTTTTTTTTTTACTTGTATGTTAGATCTTAATTCCTTTGGGGATTAAATTTTATTGTTCATGAAATTCAGAACTGATATTTTGGTTCAGAAATTGAAGTTAGCAGTAAAATATATTTGGGTTTTTTTTTTCTCCTTGAATATTGGACTTCTACTCTCTAGGCAGGGGATAGCTGGTCCCAGACCCACCAGATTTTGGCCACAAATTAGGGAAAAGTTATTTTCAGAAGTGATGACATACTTAAGTCTTTTTTCATAAAAAAAGGAATTTTATTTTTAGATGTGATGAAACACCCTGACTTTTTATAGATCATTACAGACTGTTTGCTGCTTCTGTTGTGGCATGATCATTTGTGGGGGAAGGAAGTCAGAAACACAACACAACAAATTTCTTTACAAGTTTAAAAAGTTTTTCTTTTTCTTTGTGAAGATATTATTTGAGTTGGAGTCATTTTTCTTCAACTCTGTTAAAGATTCATCTCTCTTTTTTCTCTCTATCCCCTCCCTTGATACCTCCTAACATGAGCTAACTTTAAACTCCAATAGGACTTTTTGATTGATTTTTTTTCTATTCAACTTTTCTCTTTAATTATAAGAATGCACTGAATGTATCCTTTGTAGAGATGTAAGACCCTTATAAAAAGAGATGTCTTGAGTATGATATTAGAATTGAATCCAGTTTTGGAGCTCTGAGGACTGTGGACTACCTCTTCATTGCCATTATTACTAGGTCCACTAAGACCCAAAATGGTAGTACCTGTTAATCCCATTAATAGGTCAAATAGATATGTTTAAAAAATGATAGCTCAAACTGCTTTGGTCATGGGATATATACACCACACATACGAAGATATTGCAAAACTTTTAACTCATCCTAGTATTTTTTGACTAAAATGTTAAATCATTTAATTTTTTTATTTTCATTCATTTTTTTTTTTTTTTTTTTTTTTTTTTTAAGAAAAAAATGCTATATTAGAGAAATAACTGACCTTTTTTTCTTTTAATTTCAAATGAATATTTCTTTATATTCTATTTATTTTTCCTTGCAGTGGTTTTCTTCAGGCTCATGTCTCCTACCTTGATGAGAGTTGCCAGACATGTTTGTTTCTTCTCACAGTTGATCGAGATTCTTTTTTCACTTTATCTGAATGCAAGAGTAAAATTAAACAGGTACAAATCTTTTTTTCTTTCTAATTCTGCTTCAGTTGTTTTTGTTTTAACTTTATTCATATTGGAAAGTGTGACATATTAAATGTTTATACAGAGAATAAACTTGTGAACTCATAAATAATTGGTATCTAGTTCTGAGTCAGTAAAAATTACTCAATCAAGTTAAGAATTAAATCCAAAAAGATGCTCTTTTCTTTCAAGAAACATCAATCCAAATGGCTCACATAAGTCAGGCTTAATTAGAATATTCATTTTATTCAGAATGCAATGTTGATGACTATTTATTTCAGACAGTTTTTTATTATCTATATTAAGAAATTAATCCAACAATTCATGAATTTCCCTCAAAATGTACAAAGAAAAATATTAATCTTTTATCATCAACTCTTATAATTAAAATAATGGTTGACAAAACAACTAGAATCAGGAGGATGATGAAAGACAATACTAGTCAGAGAAAAAGCAAAAAGAACTTCCTCTATGATATTTATTTAATGAATTGAGTATGAGTTGTAGATAAGCTATCAAATACATTAATTCTTCCTCACAGGTACCCAATATGATGATCATAAAGGTAGTGCAAATAGATTGCACACCATTTTAAAGAAAAAAAGAAAAAAAGTGCTACGTCTTTGACTGGATTATTTGAGTCTGTATTTATGCGAGTTAGACTTTTACCCTGTGACATTTATTAAAACCAAGTGCCATTCTGTGACTAATGGTCATTTGGAAGCCTGCTTGAAGCTGTCAAGATGATGTAACCCCAGTTTACTCCATTCAGTGCAAGTTGTCAGTAAGGTAGTTATCGTAAATGCATTCAGTTTCATTGAGCTGTAAGGGTTCATGCAGTCATGCAAGCATATATTGTATATATAAAGGTTACTCAATATATATATAGGAATCCCAGTAGCATAGTGACTATTGTGCTGGACTTGCAACATCCTAGTAATATTGTATAATCACGATGATCTCAATAATAATAATAATACAGGCCGACTCTCATTTCGGATATGAATGCATTTATTAATTTCTGGCTTCAGTCCTTGTGATACAAGGAGAGAGACACAAATCATAAAAGCCTATGCTACCCCCTACCACACACTGCATGGCACATCCTGTAGTGTTTAAGATCTCTGCTGGTAGAGACCCAAATTGAGCTGATCAGATCCAAAAAACTCAACCATATTTTTCAATGGTCAACCTGAACTACTGGCCTTTTCAAAATCTTAAAATTCTCAGGACATTTATTCGGGGATGACATCATCCACCCACTCAATTCATTCCAGTGGCCGTCCAGCCCCATTTCCCGTTTGGAGGTTTATTATGACAGATGATGATTGTCATATCCTTTCCGTGCAGGCGTAAAACTGCACCATCTGACTATGCACCTGAACTAAGAGACACCTAGTAGTTCAAAGCCTTACCAAAATAAATAATAAGATATAATTAACGAAAAAAGTTGTTTTTTTTTTTTTTTAAATCATTACCTTCATTATATAACAGTAAGTACGTTCAAAATCTAGTTGTGTGATTACATTCACTTTTGAACTAATATCCTTGGGAGAGGTATGAATCCCCTTATCCTCCAAAGTATGAGTTAAATAGTACCTGTACTCTTCTACAAGAATGGCTTTAGCATTAAATAACCCATGAAGGTTGATATGCTGTTAAATAAAGAAACCGAACCAAACATATAGGTACACATATAAATAAATATATTCAACATTTTTTAATGTGCAGATCATTTTGACCTGGTCATTTTAAAAGTAGTTCATAAGCCAAAACAGCACCTCTTTTCTGCTTCTATTTTTTCCTTTTCTCTTATATTTATTTATTTGTATTATTTATTTTTTCAGAAATTGCAAAAGGCGAACAGTTTACAGGCAATCAGTGATTCATTATCACGGAACAGTTACAGTATAAAACAGTGTGCCATTTCTGGTCTGCGGCATTTCCTGTACAAGTCTCGTAACTCTGCGCAATACACAAGTCCTGAATTGGAGGCACCTTACCTTAGTCAAGAAGAACAAGAACGACTGTTTGGCCTTTATCAATACTTGCATCATCGCATCCACAGTGGATGCCGGCCTCTCAAATTGCTCTACCATGTAGGGCCACATGAAACTTTAATAGGATGGGTAAGTAACCTACCTTGTGTCATCTCTTGTTATTACCTGTAGGAGATGAGCAGCAGTATTTTAAGTGGTAGTACAGATTAAGGAAAGTCTCGAGTTATGCAAGTTTTATTTGGTTCATTTTAAAAGAAAGATGAAATTTCCTTTCTTTACTTACATAATATTATTAGAAGATTGATTGGGTTTAACAGCATATCAATCTATTTAGTGTTATTTTTTGCCTAGAGGTTTAGGAATAGCATACATTGTACATTTATATTTACATTTTTGTGTGATTGCTTCTTAAGAGTGTTTTACACACAGTTATGATATCAAGTAATCTTATCTAATACAAATAATTTGTACAAAACTGTATAGTTTCAAATATTCATTTGTAATATTAATGATTATATCATGGTGATGATGATGTTGCGCTTACTGCACGGATTTCCCTGACTCTCTTTCTCCATCCGTCCCTATCATCCATTGCTCCTGGCAGTTCTTCTAAACTTTTTATTTTATTGGATAAATCAAACATCTATATGACTGATATCCTGTTGATAGCAGTCCCCACCTTTATTAAGCTATCATCACTTTCAGTTGATGAGACATTGCTGTGAGTTATGTGAACTTGTCTAGTAATTTTAGAGGTCTGCCATTGAAAGTTGAGATGGTTCTTGTTTAAAACACATGAATTTTGTTTTATTTGCATTCATGTGGTAGCCAATACCTCCTGTTGCTTTCTCTAGGCTATGCAACAGGCTTGAGCAAGTGTATATGCAAGAAGTGCTTGATCATCTATGCAGTTTGCATCTGTTATAGCTTCTACTGTATATCATCTGTTTCTTGCTTTTTTTTTTTTTTTAGTGTAAAGTCATTTTCTTTTATTAGATCTATTGATGTTCAAAGTATGTAGTCTAGGCAGATTATAAACAAATATAGTGCTAATGTATCTTCTTGTAAAACTGCAGCCACAATGTCAAAGAAGTCTGTGTCTCCATCATGTGTACAAACCATTGCTTTTGTGTTTTTACAAAGGATCATAACTGTTACAGTTTCTTTGGGGAGACAATATGTTAGGAGTATTTGCTCTATCTTCCCTCTATGTATGTTTCATATAGGAATAAAGTGAGACACTAGTGTTTGAACACAATCACCAGTAAACAAAATTGGCAAACCTCCAGATAGTATAAATAGAGGTAATGTGCTGTTAGAGAGGACTTCAGTACACACTTGGTTCATAGTGATTCTGTTATTGTTCTAGGCAAGACTAGAGTGATTGGATAGTAACAGTCTTCGTTGTCTTATTTTCTGTTTACTGTATTAATTCAGTTAGAATTAAATACTTATACTTTTATTAAGTTATCTTTTCCTTTGTCATGTTATATATATGTTGTCCAGAGCGGGCGTAAAAGGCAATATGAAACTGATTCTCGTATCAATTCAACAGAGACCACTATTGTTGGTTTCAGGGCGTATTGAGTTGAGCGCTCTCTCCCTCTCTCGGTAGCTGTTCCTTCTCTCTCGCTTTCTCCCTAGTTCTCCTTCCTTCCTTCCTTCCTTCCTTCCTTCGTTCGTTCGTTCGTTGAGTTGTAACGCGTTCGTCGGGCAAATGCACTTAGAACACTCCTCCCTTTCAGCCGTTACCGTGTGTATTTATATGTTCGTAAGCTCTCGCACTAATTTGCATACGTGTACATTACCTCTCGCTGGTTCGAGATCTCCCCTCGTCAAATATGCTCGCGGCAGCCATATCGGTTTCTCTTCGACAAGCCAGACACGTTCGTGCGCGCTTCGAATGCCCAGGTACGTTACCTTCACACTCCTCCCTAATTTGGGAATCACACAACGTACAGCGCTGAGCAGGTCTTTTGCATCTGCTGCTTCGTCTGAGCGGAACGCTCTCGACTACGTCGTCGTCCTCGGACGTGTCTCCGGGCCCATGTTGACCACGGTCGCTGTGGTCGCTTTCAGATGCTGTGGGATCCTCCCGCGGTAAATACAGCATCGGCGCTTCGTCTTCAGAAGAAGCGCTGCTGCAATAAGTGGCGTCTGCTCCTCGCACTAGACAAACATCCTTTATGTGGCGGGGTGTCCCGTCAACAAGGACCGAATGGGGGCTGTACACACCCGTAATTGTTCCCTTTCCGAACTGGGTTGTACATCGTCCATGAGGGAGTTTCACCCAAACATTATCCCCTACCTTGTACCTGCTGGGTCCGGCATCCTCCGGTGGTAACGTGACATCAACACCTCTTATACGGGCTGTATATGAGTATATTAGGTTTGCTGGTGCAGTTGACGCCGACGCATCATCTTTGGGAGTCACATTGTACCAGTATACAGCCTCCATCACCGAGCACCGTGTTCTTGCGGCAATGCGCTTTATTGTGCGGTGAGATCTCTCCACAATCCCGTTGCCAGCCGGTACGTATGCGCATCGGAATCTCATTCGAACGCCCCAGTGCTCGGCAAATCTAGAGAACGCCTCTCCGCTAAAGGTCGTGGCGTTATCTGTGAGAAGCTCAATAGGCGCCCCCCTCTCGCAAAACACGGCCTCCAACTGCCGAACAATGCTGGCAGCATCTTGGCATGATAACGGCCTCCAAATAGCAAACCGACTGGGTCCACAGTCGATTAAGGTTAGGTAATGATGACCTCCAAGGTGAGTCACGTCCATTCCAACCCTCCTCCAGTTCTCACATACGTCCAGTCTGCCTGCTTTCCAACTCACCGGGGCTGGATCTATAGACTGACACTCTTCGCATTCTCTAACTACCTCCCGAACAGCTGCCTTAGAGACCTCAGGACTCGCCAGTTTCACGAAGTAGAGTGTGCGCTTTACGCCAGGGTACCCACAAGATCGGTGAATGGTCCGAATGCGAGCAAGATCCAGCTCACCCATAGATGCGGCGCATATTGGCTCCATGGGTTCCGCTTCTTTCCGAAGTGCATCCAGCCACCGTTGGGGCACTCTAGTGAGTGGATCGGCTCGGTTCGCCTGGGATTTGACGAGTGCCACGTCAATTGTCAGTCTATACTCCACCGCTAATTCTTGGAGCGTACTCAGTCGCCGTCTTATTAACATCTCCGACGCCGCTTTAGTCCGCACCCTTGCTTTCCCGGACAGGGTGTCAGAAATCCACCGGTGCACGCAGGCCGAGTCTGTCCGCAGGTGAATCACACTCGCCTTCCAGTGCAGCGCCAGAGTAATGCCCTTCAACACTGCGTCAAGCTCCGCCAGGTTGATGTGCTTATCTGCGTGCGCCGGTCGTAGCCAACTTGCGTCTTCAATGATGGCTCCGTCATATTCAATAGCCACCCCGGTGGCCAGGGAGCTGGCATCCACCCATACAGTGACTTCCTGACCATCCGCGCACCAGTTACCGTGTGCTGGATCAGTTTGTGACAATCTCATCATAATTTCGTCAAGCATCCGACGCAACATGGGGTCTCGTGTTTCGTCGTCCCATCCGGTTGTCACAGCGTTAGCTCTTCGTTTCACAAACACAGCTGCAACACGGAGCCAGCCGCACACTGGAAAATGCCCGGTCAGCCGCCCACACACAGAAAAGACGGCACGACGCGTGAGTACATTGGGGACCTTTGGACGCTCACCGTCACATCGCCATCTAAGCTTGCCGCGCTCCTCCCAGACGTATACGCCCAACACTCGAGCGCCACTACTTAGTTGTTCCGGACTCTTACAAGTCAGCCCAAATCGTTCAAGATGCGTCTTCACTTGTGCCGCCGAACACACACTTTCGTTAACAAATATGTCATCGACATACGAAGAGGTAGCGCGACTGACGGTGTCATCTTGCCCGATCACAGCTTTTACAATGGCCCGCATAATCTGGGGAGCTACATTGAGACCGAACCCCAAGCGGGTGAGGCAATACCTCTGCCCTTTAATTTTCACCGTTTGGAACGGCCACAATGACTTGTCAACATGGATCTGCAGATATGCCCGGCGTAGGTCCACTATGGCGGCTTTTGGCCCCTGCCGTCGCCATTCCCGCATGGTTTGAGCACATACGTCTGCATTCGCCGTATACGCGTTCACGTGCTCATTCAACTCGCGATAGTCCATAACTGGCCGGACCTTCTGCTTACTTTCCTGTAATATGGCCATTAATGGTATCAGGCCTTTAGGAGGGCCAAGTTCGCTCTCCGGGTACGGAATCAGCCAACTCCCGCTCATATTCACCTCGGAGTCGCTTAGGGGCAGGGTATTCTGAAAGCCTGTTTTTCAAAGACACAGGTGGCTGGTCACCGGACCATTTCCAAGATGCGGTCCATACGCGCTTGGTCTCGTTGTATTTAGCGTGAAAATCAGGCTCGTTGAGGGTAATAGCAGCACACATCAATCTTTCACGCTGAGGAAATTTCACTTCGCCGGTGGCAGACAGTCATTCCACCAAGTTGCCTGATCGCATTTAGCCCGAGTAGCAGATCATATCCAAACAGCGCCTCATCTACAACCAGGGCTCGTACGGCGACTGAAGGTCCATTGCCGATGCCAATTTGGACCACGCTCTCTCCACAACACATTGACGAGTTCCCTTCTACAACCATCAAGGGGACTTGCTTTTTCTTCCACGTCTGACAGCATGGCTTGCGAACTAGGGTTTGCGTACAGCCTGTATCCACCAGGGCAGTTCGTCGTATTCCGTCAATCTGCACACTGACTGCAGGCAGAGCGCCATTCATACGAGGTCTGGGGGAGAGACTGGCGCTGAAGACTCGTCCCCTCGCTCGTTTCCCGGACAATTTCGTGCAACGTGGCCCTGTCGATTGTACCGATAACAAATGAGACTCTTTGGGGACCTGGGACTTCCGCGCCGCCTAGGACAATCTCGAGCCATGTGGTCAGGCTCTTGACACACATAGCATCTCCTTAAAGCTGTGACTCCCTTCTCCTGACGTCTCGGTAGTTGAGCTGCTGCGGCCGCCGATTCTGTGCCCGCGAGCCTGTCCTTCAATATTGCTTGGGCACGGGCCAATATGTCGGATATCGGCAAATCGTCTACTCGGGTAGTGGCCTGGAGAAGATTCTCTGCATGCTCCGGCAACCCAGCTATGAATGCGCAGACCAGGCCTCTCTCCGTCATACCTCCGAACTGAGTCGCAAGCTTGCGTAGCTCTGCCAAATAGACGTCCACCGTTTCTCCCGGACGCAAACGGCGCACTGCGAACTGCTTATACGCCGTTACAGGACTGAGAGCAAATGCTGTGTACAGAACATCTTTTATACAGGCAAAGTCAGCCCTCTTCTCCTCGCTCAGCTGCTGATACACTGCGTATGCGCCCCCCGAGGGGCGCATCGGCACCACACATTCGATATGTTTTATCCCGCTCAACCGGCACACCAACTCTGCCTTCTCCACCCATTCAACCACCGATTGCCCAGCATCGGTCCCGTCAAAAAGGGGAATTAGTTTTGGATCAAAGGCCATGATTGCCGAAATAGCTTATTGTCCAGAGCGGGCGTAAAAGGCAATATGAAACTGATTCTCGTATCAATTCAACAGAGACCACTATTGTTGGTTTCAGGGCGTATTGAGTTGAGCGCTCTCTCCCTCTCTCGGTAGCTGTTCCTTCTCTCTCGCTTTCTCCCTAGTTCTCTTTCCTTCCTTCCTTCCTTCCTTCGTTCGTTCGTTCGTTGAGTTGTAACGCGTTCGTCGGGCAAATGCACTTAGAACACTCCTCCCTTTCAGCCGTTACCGTGCGTATTTATATGTTCGTAAGCTCTCGCACTAATTTGGGAGGATGCTGCCTTTGGTCCATTTCTGTATTCTATTTTGTTTATAGACAGCATTTCATAATCAGAGAAGTAAATCATCAAATTTCTCGAGGTATTTCATTGAGGCCTCCAGCCTTTCTGTTTTTAATTTTTGTCAGTATTACATAAAGTTTTTCTCCCATAAATTTTCCTTGTTTGATATCAAGCTGATGATTGATAATCTTTTTCATTTATCGATGACTTCAAAGGAATTTCCAAGCAGATTTTTGTAATGTTCTTTCCACTTCTGCATTTTTCTTGGCTGGCAGTTTTTAGTTTTGCTCTCAAGATCCTCTTCCTTCTGCTCACTTCATTTACTGTCTGCCATGCTAATTGTGATTGTTAATTAATCATTTCAAGTGATTATTTCTAATTAATAATCGTCATTTGTTTGCACACAGTTATGATTTCAAGTCACTAATGCTTAGTAAACAATTATAGATTAAAGTAGCTATTCTTAATACTAATAATTTACAGTTAAATGACGTCAAGTATTCTAATTTGTACACAGTCGTTTAGTTTCAAGTATTTCTTGCCAATATTAATAATTTTTAAAAAGATCTATTTGCCACAAAAATAGGACCCGAACAAGTACTGCCACTCAGGGCCAGAGTGAACCTGGGAGTAATGGCAAGGAAAGGGTACTCCACACTCCTCAGATCTCTAGAACTGGAGCCTCACTATCAGATGCAGTTTGATGTTTTATCCAGAGAGTAGTATTATCTCTCTATAAACTATACTGTTAGTGTATTCTAAGCTTTGTCAACAGAGTGGAAGAAAGGAATTGGCACTGTAATTTTCATAGTTGTGATAATTGTTATTGAACACACCCTCATTTACTTCATCATTTTTATTATGAAGAAAAGAAATTGTATGATAGTAATAATGATAGTGTTATATATCTATTGTTTATGAAGAAGAGGAAATGAGTTCTGTTAACAGTTTGCATGCTTAGTGTAATGGTTATCATTGTAGAAAATTAAAACAGCAGCCTGAGTTCAAACCCTTAATGAGGCTGTTTGCATTTTATTTCACTCTAATTCCCTTGGGTAAAGTATGAATCCACCTGTTCTCCTGACCAGCTATTGGTAAAACAATGGGGCAGACTGAGTTCTTTACCCTTGGTTAGGCAACCAATCTAGGACAACTCTGAATTCAAACCAGCTTTAGTCTGATTAACAATTAACCTTATGTCACATCCTGCCCATAATGGAGGTGTTGGGTAAATACATACTGTAATTGTTATACTTTGCCTTTAATAAACCTTAGTCTGTCATCACCACTATGAAAAATAGTACTCTATATTCCCAGCTTTTTTCTTTATTATATCATTGCTAGGGTGAAACAAAAGTTTTGCAATATTTTATTATGTGCTAGTTTGTGGTGTGTATATCATGTGACTGAAGCAGTTGAAAAACCTGGAAGAATACCCACTGTGGTTAGTAGTATCATGGTAGTTGGTGTGCAGACATGTGCATTGCTTCAGTCTCTGTGTTATTTGAAAGTTGCACAAATAAATGTGCAATGCAGTCTAATTTGAGAACTTATACCATCATGCCACAAAAATAGCAAAAAACTTTTGTTGTGCAAAAGGTGAAGATGCTGTTAATCAAGTACAGTAGCCAGATGGTTCAAGAAATTTTCTTATATTCTAAGATCCTCAATGATCAGCCAAGGTCAGGTCGGCCTAAAACTGTAGATTCAGAGGCCAGGCTCCAAACCATTGAGCTAAATTCAATGAGTTGACAAGTTGAGAATCATCTCAGAGTCCTGTGTGGTTCATCATTTTCATGACCTCGGCAAAACCATTCAGTCCTGCCAAATTGTCTCATGTAACCAAAATATTACAAAACTTTTGACTCACCCCAGTATTATCAAGGAAGTACCTGTGGTGTTGTGGCTACTGTGATAGACTGCAACATCATAAGTTAGCTTGAACTCCAGTTATGCTATTACATTCACTTTTGGATTAATACCTTTGGGAAAGATATGAAGTCCCTTATTTCCCCCATCTATGTGTTCAATAGTACAGTTGCTGTTCTTCTACAAGAGTGTCTTTGGCATTAAATAATCCACAAAGGTTGATACATCATCAAACAAAGAAAAGAAACCCAACCAAACCAAACCTAGTATTATCAAGAGAGGAAGAAAAAGTGCAGCAAGTGTAGTGGTTATAATAGTTATTGAATGCACTCTCTAATTTATCCTCATTTTAATTGTCCTTTATTGAATAATGTGTTTGAATTTTTTTTTCTTTTTTTATCAGATTACCCAGGGATTTGAGCTCTATGCTGTATTTGGTCCACTTGTGACGAAGACGATAGCAATTCAGGCTATTAACAAACTACTGCGCTGGATCAAGAAAGAAGAAAATAGACTTTTTATTTTAAGTTCTTTCACTTTCTGATGACAGCGCACATGAGGAAATCTGTCCCCCAATCCCTTAATCTTCAAATCTCTCTCTCTTTCTCTGTGATGTCATTGGTCATCTTCTTTGCTGTCTTAGATTGCAGCTTGGACATCAGCACTGGAGGGGATGCTAAAAAGAAAATTAGATAAATTATGAAAAAGAAGACACACTCTCCTCTTCAAAAGAGGAGGAAAAATGAAGGAAGAAAAAAAGCACAAAAATAGATGAAAAGTCAACACCATGATGATGATGAGAATTAATAAAGTTTCTGTAAATATTAAGCTGCATTTTTTATAACTTTTTTTTTTTTTTTTACAGGAAGAAGGGTTCTTTAGCTGTCCATGGTCACAAAATAACAAATTATTATCCTTGTGCATGTTACTTTCCTTTTTATTTATGTTTTATTTTTCATTTTTACTACTTATTTACAGTCATTAGTGGTGGGATGTGATGAAATTGAGGATGTGATGGAATACAGTTACTTAAGATGGATAATGAATATATGCCAAGACATGGATGCTAAAATCTCACAGGGTATCAGATCAGGTTTGAAGGTATTTATCATGATAAAAGATGTGCTCAAGGCCAATCTCTTTAAAAGCATCATTTTGCTTGCAATATCATATGTAAGGGAAGCTTGGGCTACCACAAAGATTGAAGAACAGCGATGGTTGCAGCATAAAAGACTATGGAAAGATCCATGCTGGGAGTATTGTTATGCGAGTATATTTGAAGTGAGGTAATTCAGGAGTGGAGTGAAAGATATGACTAAGGAGTACCGAAATCAGAAGTTTTGCATGTTGCAAGGTTGTCAAGAGACCAGAAACAACCTCTTAGAAGTTCTCCATGACGATAGGAAAATGAAATTTGTCAAGGGGATTTGGTCCAACTTGATGATTCTAAAACTTTTCTTTCATTTCAAATCACCTTATTAAGGAATGATCAAAGAAAAAAATAACTTTTAAAAAGAATTACAAATAAGATATTTGTCACAAAGGCAAGAAGAAATGCATAAATTCAATGACAAAAAATGTTGAGAGACTCAATGGCTACAGTCTCACCACAGAGGAAGAGAAGCTCTGAACAGGATTACCTGTGTGCAGACTATGTTTGAACTTGCTCAAATCTCCCATGTTGGTTTTGATTGACCTTTATTCTTGCCAGAACTTTTACAATATTTTACAAATTCCAAAGTTGTACATTCCGTGATAGGATTTTCTGTAAATTTCTGGTTAAGATAAAAATGAAAGGGAAGTAAGTATTGATATATTGGTTAAAACAAACAAATCTTTTGAATTAATTCCTTGGGTGCAGTGCATTTGGCAACAAATTTAATGGCTGGAATGCACTTTTGACCATAAAATAAAAAAGTCTGCAAATAAAATAATTGAGTTGAACTTTCACAATTACAATACAATAAGATAGGAGGTTCCCGTAGTGTAATTGTTATCATCATAGGAAACAGACACGGCAACACTAATTTAAATCCTAGATGAGGTTGATTACATTTCACAAAGCACTAATACCCTTGGAAAAGGTATGAATCTTCTTATTCTCCCTCCAGCTATGGGTAGACTGGGTTCTTCAGCCTTAGGCAACCAGTCTAGGAGAAGGAAAACTCTAAATCCAAACCTGTTAAATTCCACTTAAAAATTGACCGTGTGTCACATCCTGTCCTTGAGGAGGGATTTGTAAATACATACAATACAATAGATTCTGAAAAGCAATTAAAACATTGAAGGGTAAAAAATTTAAATCTCGTGCAACAGTGGGGTATATCTTTTTAAGAGAATTTTTTTTCTCACTGAAATTTCTAAAAATGAGCCTGTAGAATAAGCTGAGGGGTGAGACCTCCTCCCACACTGGGTGTCCTGGATATGATACTAAACCATCTGAGGCTTCAGTTCTAAAGTTTTGAGGAATGTAGAGTACCTCTTTTTTGCCATTACTTGCCAATCCACTCTGACCCAGAGTGGTAGTACCACTTAGGATCCTATCTATGGGTCAGATAGAACTATTTAATCATTTACTATACTTGAAACCATTTAACTGTGTGCAAACAAATGATTAATTTTAAATTGAATTATTGGTATTACATAGCAATGCTTGAGACTGTTTAATTGAGTGCAAACAAATAATGTTGAATCAAATTATTAGTGTTACGTAGCGATACTTGAAACCATTTAGTGTTCTGGGTATGACATTAAACTTTATCTCAAGATGAAGCTCCAGTTTTAGAGATCGGGGAATTTGGAGTATCTCTTCATTAACATTACTCTCATGTCCACTTGACCCAGAGTGGTAGTAGCTGTTAGGGTTCCATCTACGTATCAAATAAAACTGGTCACTCTTACTAGGAATTATAGATATTAAATCGCAATACTTGAATCCATTTAACTGTGCAAACAAATGATTAGTATTAAATAAGATTGAAATACTTGATAAATAGAATTACTAATGTTAAATAGCAATACTTGAAACCATTTAAGTGTGTAGAAAAGAATTAATATTAAATTGAATTATCAGTTTTAATTAGCAATTCTTGAGACCATTTAACTGTATGAAAACAAATGATTAATATTAAATAAAATTATTAGTGTTAAATAGCAATTCAACTGCAAACAATAAATAACAGTACTTGAAACCATTTAACTGTCTGTAAACAAATGAGCTCTAACTTATTTAAAAATAAAGTTACGGACAAACTATTCAATTAAAAATCTCATATATATGTGTGTGTGTATGTAAATAGGATTGGCATTAAATAACCATCAAGGGTTGATATGCCATTAAACCAAATAACCTAACCTAAAAATGACTGTTATACCAATGTTTTAGAAGCAATTAAATTGGGTGGGGGTCAAGGTATTTTGGGGGCATATCATACAAGATTCAAAATTTTTAAGTAATATGGACTAAAGTTGCATCTTGCCCTCACACATGAAGTATATTTGAGTGAATCTACTTTCTCTTTTCACCAAAAGGGTTAATTAATTTTTTTAGATTTTGTCCTGAACTACTGAAACAAAGGGTTGCAAAATCTTAACTTGCCTCAGAAATGAAGCAAATCACCATGGATGCATTTAAAAGCTGCCTCTCTGCTATACTTTTCATATAAAGTATGTTTGCATCAATTTTTTTTGTGTGTATTTTTAACTTGAAAGAATCAGGGTTTGACTGGCCTTTGTGTGCATTGAAGACATCGTTGAATAAAACTACTGTGGTTTTGCTGATGTTAAATTGTTAGCCAAAAAAAGCGGCATGTCTTGAGGATTGGCAGATGGTCTCCCAAGTTTTGCTGAGGTTAAACAATTTGCCAAAAAAACTGTTGAAGCATATATTATTATCATCAGTACATTGTATGTGTGTTGAATGCAGATTGATGATTAAAATCATTTGTCACAAACCCTTTAGCATAACTCTCGGTGTTGCAATGTGAAAATTTTAAGTTTATCCCAGATGTTAAGCATTGTAGAAGAAACAATTTAAGTTTTATTTATTTTTTACATTGCAAATATACAAATGTGTGTATCTATATTTGCATGTATGTGCATATGTTTCCATGTGTGATGGTGTATTTATGCTTACATTTTGTGTATGTATATAGCATGTTTCATTACAAAAAACTTGGGGGGGGGTAACAGTTTCTTATTGATTTTTTTCTTGTGGTTGTACAATTTTGAAGTTTGGTTCAATTTTATATAAAAATTGTCTGAAATTTTCTTAAGTCACTGCCCTAACATTTGCTGCATCATGGACATGCAATGATCTGAATTTAAAACAATAATATCACAAAACACTATTTTAAAAAATACAACAAAATGACTACAAATATTTATAATCTCTCTGCACTCTGAACAGAAAGCATCTCAGTAAAAATGTCATCTTGATTATAAATCTTACAATATGGCCAATGATGGCAGAAAGTGCTTGCTAGAGGGGAAAAAAATTATATAAAACTGAAACAAATTTTTTTTATATATAACTCCACATTTAAAAAAAAAATTTTTTTCTAAATAAAAACTGAATCAAACTTAAATCTTATAAGATGACAAGAAAGAAATTTGAAAAAATCTGCTAAAACTGTAGTTTTTATGAAATGTGCTTAAGAGAAAGACAGCTCTCAAAATATAGCTTATATAATGTGTGTATGTTGACAATCACAAAATCATTTTTCTTATAGATAAGCTAAAATTTGAAGAATCATTGTTCATTCCCCTTATCTTCCAAGTGAAGAGGCGCTGTCAACATTTTTTTTTTTTTTTAGATTTGAATACCCATCTTACTGGTTATCTTCAGAGCTATGCAACTATTTAACTAACCAAGCAGATCATTTTTAGGGTATCTATTTTGTATACTCACAGAATAAAACTTTCATTTCAACAAAAATTTTTTATCAGAGCTCAGTCAGCCCTGTAATTTATCTGGTAACTGGAGTGAAGAGAAGGGTGTATGCTTTCCCCAAATATTTCTGATTCTTATCCTTGTGACCTCATATGATCAGAAATTCATTATAAAGAAATAAAAGGCTTGATTTGTTTATGGTTTTTTTTACCCCTGGGAAAATATTCACCTTTTTATTTTTGTTTTTTTTATTTAACAGTAAATAAAGTAATAACAGATAAGAAGGAAAATATTTTTCCTTTAATAGATGAATATCAATGACATGGCTAGTGGACAGTGGACCTAAATCCAATTGAAAATCTATGGTGGAAATTTAAAAATGGTCCGTCCACCAAAAACAATATATTAACTGACATTTAGAAAAGTTAGAACCATTTTGATAAAGAATATTGCTTTGAATTAGTGAAATCTGTGGCTGAAAGAATTAAGGCTACTATAAAGGCTCGAGGAGGGGCAATGAAGTAATTTAATCTTTTGACAATGATTCCATAATTTTTGCTCAAACTGGGTTATTCCATAAAATTTTCCTCTCTATGGTTTGGTAGAAAAAATTATACTATTCAAATAGTTTAATCTACTTTGGTTAAGGTATATTTTATGAAGTCAGAATGTTCAGCTATTAAATAAAAATTTTTTTGCATTTTATTTATTAGTTTATTTACTGGTAAATAAAAACCAAGGTGAACATTCTCTAAGTGTGCTAATTCCATAATTTTGGCCTGGAGTAATATGAGTTGATATGTGAATCGACATGATTCTAACAAAGATAGCAGTCTAGTCTTAATGTTAGGGTTAAAACTAGAAAATCAACTTAATATTAACAAAACTTAGCTTTGTACAACAAAGCTAAATTTTTGGTGGTTTTCTCTCTTGTGAGCCCTCAACTTTCTTATTCTGTCTCTCTTTATCATGCACCCAGCTTGAAGGGAATAATAAAGCAGGGAAGATTAAAGCCATGGCCTTTTCTAACCGTAACTACAACACAAGCAAAAATATTTTTGCTTTTCTGTAATTCTCTTTCACCTTCCCAGTCTTATGTTCTGTCTCTTATGCTCCCTTCTCAAAAACAATAGGGAAGCTACTTTACTTGCTAAACCGACCGATATTTTCTCTACTTACACACTCTGATATTGCTTGTAAAAATTATCCTAAGAAATGAAGAAATGCAAAATAATGCAAGTACAAATAAGATAGTGAAAATTATCAATAATTTTATATTACACAAAAAAAAAAAATCTAAAGCATGGATTGCATATGTGGACCCTTCACTCTTGGACCTTACTGCACATATATGAATAACCTCCTCATAAAGGTTATTTATTCAGCAGTAAAAGCCACTGAGTAAACTTGTGTACAATGTGACCTTTGCATCATTCACATTTGTCTACCCTTCCACCCTGGCTCCTTGTAACTTTTAGCTTTTCTCAAAGCTAAAATAACTGTTGAGAGCTGTGGAAAAGATTCAGGAGAATGCAATAAGACAACTGATTGAGATCCCTAAAGAGG